>CAUZXS010003708.1:0-27933 GCA_963585895.1 Sepioteuthis lessoniana
GTGTGTGTAAGACTGAGTGTATTCATAAGTGAATTCATATAGATCTAAAAAGAAGTCATACCCCGTCAGTGTACCTATTGATATTTATATTTTTGTAAATAGGCTTACAAGCTTTCAAGTAAATAACTAACACTCATATAAATGGATCTTATTTATGATAGTTCTTTAGTTCAAATATGGATATATACATATTCCCTCCTCCCTTTTTTTCAATCTCTTTCACTTTTTCTGTCTGTCTGCTGTCTGTGTATATATATATATATATATATATATATATATTCATAAGTATAAATATTCCCTCCTCTTTTTTTTCAATCACTTTCACTTTTTCTGTTTGTCAGTCTGTCTGCTATCTGCCTGCATATATATATGTATATATATGTATATATAAGCATCAGTATTCCCTCTTTTTTTCTGTCTACTCGACTGTATGTCTCTCTCTCTCTCTCTCTCTATATATATATATATATATATATATAAGTATTCCCTCCTCTTTTTTTCAATCTCTTTCACTTTTTCTGTCTGTCTGTCTGCCTGTCTGCTCTCTGCTTTCTGTATGCATAAATATATATATATATATATATATATATATATATATATATATATAAGTATTCCCTCTCATCTTTTTTTCTATCTCTTTCCCTTTTTTCTGTCTGTCTGTCTGCTGTCTGTCCATCTCTCTCTCTCTCTCTCTCTCTATATATATATATATATATATATATATATTGACCTAACAGCTGCCATCTGCATGATGCAAAGCTCTTCTAATGAATTGAGCACTCCAGTATCCAGTAATGCAAAAATGTAAACAGACGAAAGCTGATACATAATGCGTTGTAATTCCTGAGCTGACATAGGTCACCTGTGGGCTGAGTGGTAAAATACTAAGTCCAATGTAAAGTTGGGTGGGTTTCGATCCCAGCATGAAGTGCCCTGCATGTCTAGCCACACTGAAGAGTTGTGATACAACAAAACTGTCAGTCTATAGATGACAATATATATATATATATATATATATATTATATATATATATATATATATATATATATATATAAAAGTTCTATCATTGATATTGAGCACAAATCATACTATAAAATTTGGTCCACCATTAACTCACCAAGTGAGCTGAGCTTGTGAGAACCATAAACCTCTACAATATATATATATATATATATATATATATATATATATATATATATATATATATATTATATTATAACAGTGTTAGTTGTCACATAATCACTTTGTGGGTTTGTGTTGAACTAAGTGCAATATATATTTATTTATTTATTGCTTAGTTTTAGGTTATTTAATGCATTATCAACCCCATTTTGGTTATTTTATTTAATGCAAAAATTTGATTCACTGGTTTGATTATAATCATATTTAATCATATTTTCAACACTCCATTGCAATCATTTTTTAATTTGTCCTTTTTTATTTGTTTATAATAATTATTTATTTTCACACAGTTATACATACTCTTATTAAATACAAATAATTCACACAGTTATAGACCTCCAAGTGTTACTATCAAATACTATTAATATATCCACAGTTATATAAAAAAGTAAAGTTGGCAACCATTGTCGAGGGCAACCTGAAGACTCCCTTTTCAACAGCTACTACACTGAGGTGTTGGGGAGAGTGCAACTCCATTCCCTGGATTGCTCCACTTTACCCTTGATCCTTACCTTATAATCCTGAATGTTAAGTAAGGTGGCATCAAGTACCATTTTTTTGAGTCTTTGAACCCTAGTCTGCCTGGACCATTGGTGAATACTTTCAAGTAACTTTTCTTATTTAATGATAATAATCATTTCTAAGCACACACTTTTATGATTTCAAGCTGGGTAGTGTAAATATTTAGCAAGCTAGATTATCAAACCTACATGAATGTGTTTGAGTCTCATTGGGTGCCCCATTCATATGGCCTTGTACTACATCTGAGCAAAAAGCTTTGTAAATTACTAAATGATTTCAAGCATTCCTGTTTTATACTAATGATTTTTAAATAGATATACTTGTCCTATCAATGAGACCAAAACAGTGATGGTCACTCTGGTTTTGAGTTAACCACCCGAGGAGCAATTGTGATGAAGAGTGACACCACACATAACTGAGATCTTGAATTTGATGCAGTTTAGGGTTGTAACCAGGACACACTTTTGATGTGGTCTTACCACGCTACAGAGGGAGGGAGGGAGAAAGGCAGGCAGGCAGGCGGGCAGAGAAAAACAAACCGATGTTCACATGAAACTAGATATGTCAATTTATATATAAAGATATACTATGGAATCATCTTTTTGCATACATACATAAATACATTTATGAAAATGTTTGTCTCTATATATCTTGATCAAGCATATAGAACAATTAAAAGTTGGCTGTGTGTGCATATATTCCAGTGGCTGATAAGTGTATATATAAAAATATATATATATATACATTAAGTTTCTTCACTTATGCTGAGAGGTATGTTACCTTCAAGGTAAGATATCCAAATGACGTAAAGTCAGCCAGGTTTCAATCCCAGTTCGTTTTATGTCGTATCTAGCCACACTGAAAAGTTGTGATATAACAAAACAGTCTGTCTGTGGATGACAATATATATATATATATATATATATATATATATATATATATATAACATACAACAGTATATGGTTGTCACTATCTCATTTGGTGGCTTTGTGGCAGACCAAATGCGGTATAATTTGGAGAGTACTCAATATCTGCGATAGAGCTAATTATAATATAATAATAGATGAATATATATTAGTTTATATATATATATATATCTAATATATAACAAGTAGACAGTATCCATGCTATTAAATATATATAAAATCTGATATATATTCATTTATCATTATATTATATATATATATATAATTGCATATATAAACATACACTTTATCTCTCTCTCTCTCACTCTCTCTTTCTCTATTTGTACATATATATATATATATATATATACAAATGCAGGGAGAGAGAGAGAGAGAGAGAGAGAAACAGACTGAGGAACGGGTATGAGTCATTCAAAACATCATTCAAAACAACAGTCTTTTTAAAATATTGCAAGTTTTATTAATATATATATAAAAACATATATATATATATATATATATATATATATATATATGTGTGTGTATGCATACATATAAATGATAGTGAACTCACACTCAATCTCTCTCTCCTGCAATATAAATAAAAATATATTGCTAAAAGCAGCTAGTAAACATGCTGTACACTTCACTTGAAATTTTATTTGCTTTTTTCAATATTCTTGTGTTATCTGTTTTTCATCATAAACTTATATATATATATATATATATATATAAGTTGGCCGTCCATAGTTGGCACCCTGAAGGCTGCTTTATCAATAGTTACTGCAACAGGGTATAAGGAAGGATGCTAATCCTTTCCCTGGATTGCTCCTCTTACCCTTGATCTGTACCTTATAATGCTAAGTGTTATGCAAGGAGGCATCAAGTACCATTCTTTGAGTCTTTGGTTTGACTCAATGTGGGATTGAACCATGGTCTCCCTGATATTACCCACTATGCCAATGGGCTGGTATGATGTAGGTCAAGTTAATATAATATTTAATGGGGATGAAAATATTCAAATTTTGGATGAAACTGTGTTTCCTTTTGTTTTAATCCTTTTGAGAAAGACATAAATCCATTTCTTCTCCCACTAGTTGAGGGAAAATTGTAGAACATTGGTAGCCTTGAAGAAAGAAAACTGAATTTAAACTATTTACCACAATGCCATCAGTAAAAGTGACTGGGTAAAACTCATTACTCTCTTAATTCATACAAACCTTGGAGAATGCCTGAGTCCAGCTGTTGAGTTTGATGAAAGCTTATGGTAATATATATATATATATATATATATATATATATATATATATATATATATATATATCCCTCTATCTATCAATCTGTCTATCTATTGATCTATATATATATATATATATATATATATGATAGCATAAATATATATATAAGGGGTGTACTTATTTTTGGACAACTACATATTTATATTTCAACAACAGAATTTTCACGCTGTAAAGTTTTTTTTATAAAAAATACCTAATAACATCCATTGTATATATACCGACTCATTGGTCTCATGGGTAGAGGGTTCGCAAATGGACCGGGAGACATAGATTCAATCCCAGGTCACATCATACCAAAGACTTTTAAAATGGTACTTGATGCTTCCTTGCTTAACCCTCAGCAATATAAGGTATGTATCAAGAGTAAAGTAGAGCAATCCGGGGAAAGGAGTAGTGCCCCCCCCCCTACACCCTGGTGTAGTAGCTATTGAAAAGGGAACCTTCTGGTCGCCCTAGACTACGGTTGCCAACTTTACTCTACTTTTTATATATATATATATATATATATATATATATATATATATATATGTTAGTTCATGTTATGAATAATTTCCTTTTTAGTAAAATATAATTTATTCATGAATAATTTAATCTTAAATTAATTTCAATCAATCATATATAATCACTGTTATTTTGAATCACTTCTAACCATTTATCAGGTAGCTTTTTGATTCATCTCAAATAGAATTCAGATGGTTTTGAGCTCCAGAAGTTTTTCACAATTGTGTTCCCTACATCTTCTCAAGAAAACTTTTTGTCATTTAGAACATTTTGTAGAGAATGAAAAAGATGGACATCACTAGGTTCAAGGTCTGCTAAATATGACTGATGGAGTAGACCAGACTCAATCCAATATTTTTCCTTTGTTAATCCTGCTGAATGTGACCTTGAGTTATCATAGAGAACCACTACGTTTCTCCCATTGATGAGTACTGGACATTTTCTTCGAAGATTTCCATACACACATTGCAGCTGTTAAGAACATAAGTCGGCACTGAGTTTCTGATTGTAGTTTAAAAACTCAAAATGAATAATACAGCAGTGATCCCACCATACAAACAGTATAATTTTTCTTCCATGGAGCTCCTCCGTTATGGTTGGCTGTAGAGATTTATACTTGTCAATTTATTGTCTTTTGTATTCATCATTGTCACCTGTAATGATATTTTTGAAAGAAGACTTGTCACTATGGATATGCAATCTTCCTTAATCTTCTCGTTAAGAGTTTGAGGATCCCTAATGCTCAACTTGCTCACTTTTTTTATCTTTTTCGAGTGGTGGCAGATTGTTGATTAGAATGTGTTGAGATCGAGTGCTAATTTTCAAGTACTTTTGCATGGATTGCATTCTACTAATTCTCATAAAATATCTTGATTAAGGTCTGATAAGTGTCCTAGTCTGGTTTCATCTCTCAATGACATATCATCAGAACAAAACTTTGCTAAACAGTTTTGGACTTGACAGTTTGTAATGATACCTCGGCTATAAATACTATAAATTTTTAAAATTGTTTCTGAAGCATCTCTGTTTTTCTTAAACTCCCACAGCATTAAATGTCAAATATGCATTTTCAGAGAATTAATTTTTTTTTATTTTTGTCCTCATCTTGGTAGTTTTTTTGTGTTGTTTCTTCTTCACTACGTTTCAGCCAAATTTCACCTCTGGCCTTCTTCAGGTGATTAACCACGACCTCGGATAGGAATGCTGAGTCTTGTAACCATATCCCCAGTAATTACTGCCTTCCATAGTTGTTGTCTATCGCAGAGGTGAAATTTGGCCAAAATGTAGTGAAGAAGAAACAACACAAAAAAACTACCAAGATGAGGACAAAACGTCCACAATGAATAAAAAAAATTAATTCTCAGATTAAGAAGCCTCGTCACAAAATGATTCCAACTAAAGGCAAATGCACTTTCAGTTCCTTCATTTTGGGGGCATGAGATCATAGATTAATTCATGATGTGCACTCTTTCACTACTGAAATAAGAATGACCAGTGAAGCCAGTCACTAATCTGGTAATTTCTAGTCAAGTTTAAAACAATGGAAGTTACAACTCGGTTTTAAAAAAATGGAAATTATTTATGACTTAACCTGATCTATACATGTATATATTTTCTTTTTGTCTTTCTTTTTCTTCTTTTTGATTCGAAATCTTTCTCAATAAACAAACGGAATATAGTTTCTGTACAATATTCCTAATAAGTCAAATGACGTTATTTAAAACAACAAATGTTGATTCACTAAACAGCCAACTTCTTATTATACAAAATTTCCCTAAGTTTTTGAATTTTGCATTTTTAAACATCCATCATTGATTTAACATCACTTATATTATCCCTCATTGTATCTGATGATCGTTCACTAGAAACCGAAACACTATAGTGTTGACTTTGCTTCTCAATTAATCTCTCCTTATACTTGGATGAACTTGTTATTAATTTTTCTTTATATATATATATATATATAGTAAGTTGGATGACTATAGTAGAGGGCAACCCAAAGGCTCCCTTTTCAATAGCTACAACACCGAGATGTAGGATAAGGTGCTAGTCCTTTCCCTGGATTGCTTCCCTCACCCTTGAACTGGACCTTATAATGTTGATAGTTAAGCAAGGAGGCATCAAGTACCATTCTTTGAGTCTTTGGTATGACTCATCCTGGGATTGAACCCCAATCTCCCAGACCATTGGCAAAGACTCTATATATATTACCTCAAAAAAGGAGGAACAGAAATTAGTTATGGCACAGAGAGCCATAGAAAGATCCATGCTGGGAATATCCTTGTGTGAGTACTTCTGAAGTAAGGTAATTAGTGAGCAGAGAAGAGTGAAGAACATGAGTTTGTGGAGTACTAGAAACAGAAGTTCCGCTTGACCAGACACTTCACAAAGTTCACAGACAACAGGTAGATCTGTGCAGTTATCGAGTGGTATCCAAGAGACCGGAAATGTCCAATCGGAAGACCTTCATGCTGATGGGAAGACAAAATTGTCAAATGATTCAGATCAACATAGAGAAGAAGGGTGAGATCAAGAACAAAATGAAAGTGCGTTGTGGCCAGTGATGTGGAAAATACTGGATGGCCAGACCAATAAAGAAATATATATATATATATATATATATATATATATATATATATATATATATGTTTATATACATATTTATGCGTGTATGTGTGTGTGTGTAAATATACATACGGATAGATAAATGTATACGTATATAGATGTGTGTATATATATATATATATACACACACACACACACACACACACATGGTGGATTGAAAGAAAGAAACTCATAGATATTTGTAGTGTATACACATAAGCAAGGAAGTATCCAGAAAGATTGTCTATAAAATACTTTTACTCGGATAATTCACAACTTTTTATGTACTCAAATTTTGACACTGTTCTAAAGACAAATAAATCAATAACTGATTTAGTAAATAACTAAAAGGAAATGAATTGTTGGAAGTGTTCTGTTAATGGACGAAAGGACCTATCCATTTCACTTATGTATATAATATATGAATATACTAGTGTATGTTTTTAAAGTATCTATAAAGAGAACAAATTTTTTTTTAGTGATATAATCTAAGTCAATTTATAGCTATAACAAAAATATATATTGTTGTAAGAAAAAAAAAATGTTAAAAGAGGCACTCTTCAAAAATGGAGACAAATAAAGCTCAGACAGTAACATGAAAAAAATTAAACTCACACACGTACACATATGCATACATACATACAGGCACACACACACACACACACACACACACACACACACATATATATATATATATATATATATCAGATGAAATTCACATACATAAAGGTATATATATATATATATATATCATCATGAAGGCACACTGATAGCACAGATTCCCTTGACTCTTTTTTGTCTTCCATCCCTATCAGTTATCATTTTTGCCAAGTCTTCTAGTTGGCATCCAATGGCAGCACTGAGCTAATGAATGTATGTTTTTTCCAGTCAGCTGATATTGGTGTGTCCATGTGTAGGTGTCAATAGAAGAACATACCTAATGTGTTTGTCATATATATATATATATATATATATATATATATATATATTTGCATAAAACTTATCATTGTAAGAAATGAAATTGACAACACAAGTTCAAATCCTGAACTGTTTGCGTATTACTTTGCACAAATCATTGTCATCATGTTGTGCCACTAGCACGGATATCCCTGACCCTCTCTCGCCACTTTTCCCTATCATTCATCGCCACTGGCAGGTCTTCAGGGCTACATCCTGTATCCTCACATAGCTGCTGAATGTATGTTCGTGCTGGTCGTCCTGCTTTTGCCCTGCTATATGTGGGGGTCCATAGGAGTACATCACTTATGAGCTCGTCCCTACCTCTCTAGAAGTGTCCTGCATGTCTGGTTCATCTAACTTGGATAGTTTTCGTGATAGGAGGTAGGTGGCTGTATAGTTGGTGTCTTGTGGGGTGTTGCCGCCAGGACTTGTTCAATATTGCTTGCAGCATTCTTGTGTAATTGACATCTAGCTTCTTCTTCAGCCGTTTTGTTAGCATCCATGTAGTGCATCCATACAGCAGTATCGATACAACAGCTGCCTGGAACAATCTGTTCTTCTCCATTTATGGGTAATTAGTTGGTAGACTGGGTTCTTTAGCCTTGGTTAGGCAACTAGATTAGAAGGAAAAACTTTAAAATCAAACCAGAATAAAAATTCCACTAAAAAATAAACCTTTTGTCAGATATGGTCCATGGTGGAGGGGTTGGGTAAACACACATGCACACACACAAGTGCACACACACACACACACACATATATATATATATATATATCTGTTCTTTTCATTATTTGAAAAAATAAAACCATATTCATAATGATAATAATAATAGTTAATAAAGAGTTACAATTAAAATTAAACTTTTTTAATTATTTCTTATATTCAATTGTCCAATGATTAAATAGCGACCAAATAAATAAAAATAGTACTGAGTATGATTGATTACATATATATATATATATATATATATGTCCACACACTTCTCACTCCTTTGATAATCTGATGGGAAATATTGCTTGTTTGATGATTAAGTATACACAAAATACTTTTCAAGGATTTGATTTTTGTGGTGGAACATTATGTAATCAAAATGGATATCATTAGGTATTATTCACTAACAAACACTACAGCATAGAAGCTCTGTTAATAAAATATGAATATGTAGAAGTCCAAGAACAAGTACACCACTTATATATGTTTATACAATTATATATATATATATATATATAGAGAGAGAGAGAGAGAGAGAGAGAGAGAAAGAGAGCGGGAGGGAAAAATGTATGACATTTTACATTTTAATGATACTATTCCATAATCTATTAGGAAGCCCGCCGAAAATAACGGATGAACTGATCACCAGAATTATCAGTAAGCAATTAGACATTAAACTAGGGCCTTTCACCAAAGAAGAACTTGACTCGGTTCTTAAAAAAATTAAAAATAGGAAAGCTGCAGGGCTAGACGAGATCCCCCCAGAAGTGTGGAAGACTAGACAATTCGACGATATACTGCTCCGGCAATGCAACGCTGTCTATAGTCAAAATAGGATAGAAAGATGGATGAAGGGATGCATCCTTCCTTTCCCTAAAAAAGGTGACCTCGGATTAGCCAAGAACTACCGAGGGATAACACTTACATCCATAGCAGCCAAAATCTACAATGCCCTACTACGAAACCACATAGAACCCAAAACAGACAACATCCTTAGGAAAAACCAAAATGGCTTCCGGAGAAATAGATCCACAACCTCACAAATATTGACCATCCGTAGAATCCTTGAAGGCGTCCGGGCAAAAAACTTTCAGGCGACATTACTATTTGTTGACTTTACCAAGGCCTAATACTACTAGCATACGGCCTACCAAAAGAAACCGTAGCAGCAATAATGATCCTCTACAAAAACACGAAAGTGAAAGTACGTTCACCAGATGGAGACACGGAATACTTCGACATTGTTGCAGGAGTACTACAAGGAGACACGCTAGCCCCATACCTCTTTATCATCTGTCTAGACTACGTGCTTAGAACTTCGATTGACAAAATCAGAGAAAATGGCTTCGAGCTGACTAAGAAAAGAAGCAAAAGGTACCCCGCAAAAACAATCACAGACTCCGACTACACAGATGACTTGGTGTTACTGGCGAATACGCCTAATCAAGCAGAGACACTACTGCATAGTTTGGAACGAGCTGCAGCAGGCATTGGCCTCCATGTCAATGCGCACAAAACTGAATATATGGGTTACAACCAAACGGGCAACATTACCACTCTAGACAGAGCCTCTTTGAGGCTAGTGGACAAATTCACGTACCTAGGAAGTAGCGTCTCATCAACAGAAAACGACATCGACACACGACTGACGAAAGCATGGACGGCTATAGATAGGCTCTCAATAATATGGAAATCAGACCTGACCGATGAAATGAAGCGCAGTTTCTTCCAGGCAGCAGTTGTATCGATACTGCTATATGGATGCACTACATGGACGCTAACCAAACGGCTGGAGAAGAAACTTGACGGCAACTACACAAGAATGTTGAGAGCTATATTGAACAAGTCCCGGAGACAACACCCCACGAGACGCCAACTGTACGGCCACTTGCCTCCCATCACGAAAACTATACAGGTCAGACGAGCCAGACACGCCGGACACTGCTGGAGAAGCAAGGACGGGCTCGTAAGTGACGTACTCCTATGGACCCCCACATATGGCCAAGCAAAAGCAGGATGACCAGCCCAAACTTACATACAGCAGCTATGTGAGGACACAGGATGTAACCTGGAAGACCTGCTGGAGGCGATGAATGATAGGGAAAAGTGGCGAGCGATGGTCAAGGATATCCGTGCTGGCGGCACATGATGATGATGATGATGATTCCATAATCTAATTTTTTTCAGTATGGGGTACTTCTTTTTTTCATTTTTAGGAAAGTCAGATTTACTGCTCTCTTAGTTTTTAAAAAATATTGACAGTTGATTTACCACCAAATTTGAATAAATTTTATTTATTGTCCAAATGATTGCCTACACAAGTTATACACCCCTGAAGCCTCACCCTGATGTTTTGCTTTATTTGTTAGTCATGGTCTCTCGGAATGTAGTGATTTAGTCATGAATAAAATTTTACAGATTGTCAATTGTCTGTGGCATATATATAAAACCTTAAGCTTTCAAGTATTCCTGAAAGTTGAGACTGCAAGGAGATAGATCAGGTTAGTGGGCTAAATGACACAATATTGTGAGATAAAGTAGAGTAAAAAAACAGTCTGACCATTCCAAAGAATGATGGCAACTAAAATGGCCTGGGTGGTGCTGTTTAAATATATACATCCCACCTATTCACCACTACTTGTGCCCATCCAGTGGCTATTTTAAATCTAAGAGATCATTTCTCTGATCTATATATATATATATATATATATAGTAAAGTAAAGTTGGCAACCATAGTCGAGGGTGACCTGAAGGCTCCCTTTTCGATAGCTACTACACCAAGGTGTAGGGGAGGGTGCTACTCCTTTCCCTGGATTGCTCCACTTTACCCTTGATTTGTACCTTATATATATATATTTATATATATGTATATATACCAAAGACTCAGCATTATAAGGTACGAATCAAGGGTAAAGTGGAGCAATCCAGGGAAAGGAGTAGCGCCCTCTCTTACATATATATATATATATATATATATATATGCACATTTTTATATAGGCATCATATGCATGTGTATATGTATATTTATATATATATATAAATATATGCACACATTGCATTTTCATACTTAGATATATGTATACGTATATATATATGCACACATATATATATATATATAAAAAATATATATATATATGCACACATCTATGTATACATAGACATACATACATATATGTATATATATTCATACATATGTGTATATATGTACATACATATATGTATATATGTATACATATACATATTTACCAACCCCTCCACTCAGGCAGGATATGACACAAGGTCAATTTTTAAGTGGAGTTTAACCGGTTTGAATTCAGAGTTTTCCTTCTCCCATAGCTGGAGGGAGAATAATTGGATTCATACCTTTCCCAAGGGTA
This sequence comes from Sepioteuthis lessoniana, assembly GCA_963585895.1. Lineage (NCBI taxonomy): Eukaryota > Metazoa > Mollusca > Cephalopoda > Myopsida > Loliginidae > Sepioteuthis > Sepioteuthis lessoniana. The sequence goes on from CAUZXS010003708.1 coordinate 12,062, forward strand.
TTAGTGCTATGTGAAATGCAATTAGCCTGATCCAGGATTTGAACTCGTGTCGCCGTGTCCATTTCCTACGACAATAACCACGGGCATCTCCAAAATATATGTATACATATATGTATATATGCATACATATGAGGATCATAAAATAAGTTCCCAAACTTTTTTCATATAGGCACTTTTATTGATACTACAGACATGAAACTCTAGTCCCCTTAGAAGTAATCTCCACCTGCTGCAAAGCACTTGTTATACCAAAAAAAAGTCTGGAAACTTATTGAATGCACCACGTATATATATATATATATATGTATGCATGTATATACATTTGTGTGCATGTATATATATATACACATATATATGTAAATATACATATATAAATGTTTGTATATATCTGCATAAATGCATGTATATATACATATACATATACATGGTGCCTTCAATAAGTTTCCAGACTTTTTTTGTACAGGCATTTAAAATTGTCATGGACTCTTGAAAATTCAGTATGTTATTGCTATACATCTTATGAGATGACTGACAAATTTTCATTATTTCAGGTTTAAATGAACTGCTACAGCAAGAATTGGAATACACCTTACTAAAGCCTGATTGTCACTGCTGGTGAAGAACTGAGGAAGAACATTATGCAATAAAATTCTGTTTTAAACTTGGAAAAAATGCCACAGAAATGTATTGAATGCTTCAGACTGCTTTTCGACCATCTTGCATGAATCGAGCATCAGTTTTTGAGTGGCATAAGAGATTCAAAGAAGGCAGGGAGTCTGTGAGGGATGATGAGAGGTGTGGGAGGAGTGAGGAAGTCAATACACCACAGTTGATTGGCCAAAGGGTTAGGGTTAGGATTTCTATGTTGAGATTTTAAGGGAGTTCAGGAAGAGATTCCGTCAGAAGAGGCCATTACTCTTCAAATCGGCTCAGTAACATTTCCAGCTGGACAATGCACCAGTCGATAACTCCATCCTTGTCACAGACTATTTGACCAAGATGGGCATCAAGACACTTCCTCAGCCTCCCTTTAGTCCAGACCTTGCTCCCTGTGACTTTTGCTTATTCCCTAAGCTCAGAGGCTGTCGTTATGAGACAATTGAGGAGATGAAAGAGGCTGTGATGAAGGTCATTGACATGCTCACACAAGAGGACTTCCATGGAGCCTTCCAGATGTTGTTGGAACAGTTCAACAAGTGCATTGTAGCTGGAGGAGGTTACTTCGAAGGGGACTAAAGTTTCATGTGTGTACTATCAATAAAAGTGCCCATACGAAAAAAGTCTAGAAACTTTCTAATGATCCTTGTATACACATATATACATATATATATATATACATGCATATATATATATATGTATACATGCATATATATATATATACATATATATCCTTACATAAATCTCTGTATACATACATACATACATATATATATATACACATATATATATATATATATATATATATATATGTACAAATGAAAAAATATATATGCGTACATATATCTATCCATACATGTATATCTACACATATATAGACATTTACAAATATGCAAATATATATACATATACTCAAACACATTTACACATATATATATACTTATATATACAAATACATATATATATATATATATATATATATATATTAGGATAGTACAAACACTTAGTAAGTTGCATTTGGCAACTGTCAGACCATCCGGAATTGATCTGACAATTGCTTAGGCAAGAAATTGAAAGTTACCTAGTACCATTGGTTCTGTATCTTTCCTCTTCCAACAATATATGCTCTGTCACTGATATTAAGCACTGTACATCTATAGATATAGCAAACTAATATATATATATATATATATATATATATATATATATATCTATTAGGGGCTAAGGGCCCATTTACGTAACGCATGCCTTACATTTCTTCCAGGATGAATAACTTTGTGTAATATAGAATCAGTTATTCATAATTTCCACTATACTTTTTTAAAAATATATTTTTCAAGTCTCAACTCTTTATTTCTAAGCATAATTGTTACAAGTGATATTATTCAGTGAGTGTGAGTATAGATAGCGCTTGTTGGTTTAGCGAGATGTAAGTAAAAGCAATGAATTTGATAGTTTCCCTATTGCCTTTGTGCAGGGAGTATGAGAGACATAACAGAACACTGGGTTGGTGAAAGAGTGACAGTTACAGAAAAGCAAAAATATCTTTGCTTGCATTCTCGTCATGTTAAAAAAAAAATGCAACTTTGGTTTCCACTGCTTGATCCTCGTATTCACATATATACATATATACATATATATAAATGCATATATATATATATATATATATATATATATAAATATATATATATACATGCATATATATATACATATATATCCTTACATAAATCTATGTATAAATACATACATACATACATATATATACACATATATATATATATATATATATGTACAAATGAAAAATATATTTGCATATATATATCTATTCACGCTGGCTGCATAAAGAGAGAAAAGATATAATAGTGAGTGGGTGAAAGAGAGACAGTTACTGAAAAGCAAAAGTTTTTTTGCTTATGTTGTAGTAATGATTAGAAAAGGCTGTGGCTTTAGTTTTCCCCTCTTTTATAATCCTTGTCAAGCTTGAACATGAAAAAGAGTGACAAAATAATAAAGTGGGGGTTCACAGAGAGAAAGCCTCCAAAAAGCAAAAATTCTTCTGCTTTCTTTTCAACCCTATCAAGCCAGCAGTTCACTCTACAGGAGTGATGATGTTTTTATTGCCTTGTAAGGCTGAAATCAAAGCCTTGCTTATCAAATGGTCTTATAGTCGGAGAGATTTAGATGGGAATTTTGTATTATTTGGTTCTGAACAACATTTTAGATGAAGTTATTGTTTATGTTGTGCAAAGATTTAAAGCAATGATAGAGTTTAGATTTGTTGAATCGTTAAATTCGAAGTTTTTGCATGCTTAAGAAAAAAATTTCCAATGGAAGTGTTTACAACTTTGGATGTATATTATTATAAAACATGCTGGATTTGTATGGAAATGTGACCTTAGTTTATACAACAGTGTCACCCATCCATAAAATGATACGGAAACTTTAACTAAACCAAACTCTTGCAGAAATTAATAGATTTGATTCTGACCACGTCTATTTCCTGTGAAAGAGTGTCTTCTTCACGAAAGTGTGTAAATGATTATATGAGGTATTCTCAAAGGGAAGAGCAATTAAGTAATAAAGACCTTTTGAAGAAGATGAAAGAAGGAAGAGGTGCTAATACTTTTTACAACAATATTATCAATGAATTTGCTAAAAAGAAACAAAGAACTGAAATGATTAACAAAAAAATTTTAATTACTCATTATTTGTAGATTTTATTATTTTCTCTCATAACCATTAGTGGTCATCATTATCGCCAGGGACATAGGGAGGACATCAAGTCTACTGAGGAGGGGGTATCAAGTCTGAAGTGGGGCTTGTTGGTAGAAGTGTATTTTTCTCACATTAAAATTAATTCACATCACATTGATGGGTGGGGAGGCAGATAATTTCCCGGGGGTACAGAGTAAGTCTCTCCTTTTTCTTCTCCACTTTGGTGATTAACCTGCATAATGGAATGTATGCCCTGGTTTCCAAGTCACCCTGCACCACTGATATATATATATATATAAAATGAACAGAAATCCTGTTCAGAGAATATTATAGGTAAAAATAGTTTTTATCTATCTATATATATATATATAAGTGTGTTTTATGTATTGGTATATAAAGGCCTGGATAATGTTGTATTAGTATATTAACACATACATATACATGCAAACACGTACACACACACACACACACACTTACATACATACATGCGTGTTGGATTTATCTTCCACAAAGCAAGGGGCTGAATGACATAAATAAACAGAGAAAAAGAAATAAAGTTGCCACTAGATGTTTTATTGACTTCTACTGAAAGAATGTGAAAACAGCTCAAACAATATTATTCTAGTTTATGAACTGTAAGGACATCAATGTCCACTGGGTTAGGAGTGGAGTCAAATACATCCTTCACTCTCTCCGCCTGGACCTGAAGATCAATGGGCTGCTTGCACTCCAATGGATTTGGCCTTCCTTTTGAGAGTGGTGGGGTTTGAAAGTTTGGACCCTATGGAATCTAAAGAATAAGGGGTCACTATGAACAGTGCAATGCCTTCCCCAAGTGAGGAATGCTTATCATGTAACAAGGTTGCAAGAAAGGTATATTCTGAATATATTTTTTTGGCTTCATATTCTTGTTAAAGTGGCAACAGATGCATGTATGTAAAAACTAACCTTTACTTTCTATATTCCCAAACTGGTTTAATAGTTATTCCCAGTATGACTCATAGATAAGTACAACAAAATTTTTTTTCAAAATTTAACTTTCTTCTTAACCAAATATACCAGGATTTTATAATTTCTAGAAGAACATTATACATTCAAAATGAGTATTATTAAGTTTTACAGTATTACCCATAAATATATGTCGATCTTAGTCGAGGGTGACTCGAAGGCTCCCTTTCCAATAACTACTACACCAAGGTGTGGGAGAGGGTGCTACTCCATTCCCTGGAATGCTCCACTTTACTCTTGATCTTTACCTTATAATGCTGAGTATTAAGCAAGTAATTACCATTTTTTGAGTCTTTGGTATGACTTGACCTGGGATTGAAACACTCCTAAAAATATTTTATAAAAGTCAATTTTCTTCTAAACCAAAGATACCAGGATTTTATTTTTTCTAATAGAACATTATACAATCAAAACAGATATTATTATTATTGAATCAACAATAAATAAGTACACTCCTGACAAATATACTCTTCTTTTAATGTTTCGGTCACACTAATGCTGATTTGGGAGGGCAGCAATCTTCCTGAGCAGCAGGTTGGTTGAGTAACTTTGTCTTCTTTAAACTGACTTCTGACCCAAAGAGCTGGGCAGCCTCTGTGAAACAGGAAGTGATGCTCTACAAAGGTCTTTCTGTGTGACCAACAAGGGGAGAATCCTTGGCAAGGCTGAGATCTTGTATCAGTTGCTCCAGGGTCTTTGTGTGGACCAGCAATTATCAGAAAATAAATTGGCTGCAATCAAGATAGTATCTGATGTAAACTCAGTCCCCATCATCAAGACCTTTCATGATCTGTTTGAGTATCATGTGGAAGAAGATGGTGAAGATGCAGCCCTGCTACATTCTGTTGGTTATCAGGAAGGGCTCACTTGTGCATCTGACTTGGCTACACTGGTCTTTGTGCAACTGGTTGATCATGTTTTGAAACTTTGGGGGACTGCTAAGTCATTCTATATTCTGTCACTGTTCATTGTTGAATGTTTTAGTCATATCAGTGAATGTTACATACATCTTTCTGTTTTTCTCCTGGCTCTTCTCTTGGAGCTGCCAGCAATGAACACCATATCTGTGGTTCTCCTGTTTGCTCTGAAGCCACACTGGCTCTCTGGAAGGTGTTCTTTTCAGCAATATTAAGTATTTATTTATAGATGATCTGTACTCCTTAACAATTACGATCTCCAGTTATATAAGATACAAAAATATATCTTTACAATAATTTTAAATAGGTAATCACTGCATACTTAGCAATAATATTGATTATTGTTTTTTTAACTAAAAAGAAGAAAATATATTTTCCAGACGATCCATACTTTATCATTGGAAAAATCTTACTAATCTTGTATATCCTGCATCATTTAATAATAATCATTTAAAATCTTCAGCTTGAAGAAATTGGGTGGTTGACTAGTTGGTTGGTTTTACAGTATAACAATTCTTGTTTGGTTATTTTATGCCAAAGTCAATTTAACAATTATTGTCTCCAATTATATACAATACACAAATGTATCATGTCAAATCTTGTTGGGTTATTTGATGCCAAAGTCAGTTTAACAATTATTGTCTCCAATTATATACAATACACAAATGTATCATGTCAAATCTTGTTGGGTTATTTTATGCCAAAGTCAATTTAACAATTATTGTCTCCAATTATATACAATACACAAATGTATCATGTCAAATCTTGTTGGGTTATTTGATGCCAAAGTCAGTTTAACAATTATTGTCTCCAATTATATACAATACACAAATGTATCATGTCAACCCTTGTTGGGTGATTTTATGCCAAAGTCAATTTAACAATTATGGTTTCCAATTATATACAATACACAAATGTATCATGTCAACCCTTGTTGGGTTATTTTATGATAAAGTCAATTCAACAATTATGGTCTCCAATTATATATGGTGCAAAAATGTATCATGTCAACCCTTGTTGGGTTATTTTATGCCAAAGTCAGTTTAACAACTATGATCTCTAATTATATATGGTGCAAAAATGTATCTTCACAATCATTTTTTTTATTTGTCTGTTTGTTATTTAATGGCATATCAACCTTCTTGGATTATTTAATGCCAAATCCATCATTTTAGAAGGACAGTAATGGTACTATTTAACCCATAAATTGGAGGATAAGGGGGTTCATACCTTTCCTAAGGGTACTTGTTTGAAAGTGAATGTAATAGCATGACTGGAGTTTGAACTTGCTTACTATGATTCCACAGTCCTGCGCTTTAACTATTACACAATCATTTGAAACAAGTTACAAGATCAATGTATTAATGTAGTTCAAAGTCATTTAAAACTGAAACAGATCAATTGGGTCCATAGTTGGGACTTTAACAGATACAACCTGAAAGTAATGGAAATAGAGGGGTTACTTTGCCCTCTCCAGAGCACCAGAAATAATAATTTACTCCACAGATGCAGTTTAGCATCATACCTATGACACAACATATTTGGTGTCATGGCAAAGTGTGTGCTGTAATATAAAAGAATATTGTTGAATAGCATGTAGTTACTTCTCTGAGAGTATCTCCTGTCTATCTTAAAACAAGGTAATGTTCTTTGTCATACTGCAAAAAATAATAAAATAATTCTTCAAAGCTTAAAATGTTGAACTTATGGCCTGATTTACAGAAAGTCCAGATCTTAAACTAATTGGAAACATATTTATCCCTGCCAATAATTTTAGGGCAATGAAATTGAGTGACTGGTTTATTGCAGAAACTGCAGAAGGAATGGAGCAAAATCATAATTGGACAATACAATGAATGAGAAAAGTTATGGAGTGATAGTTTTTTAGTAATTAAAAGCCATATCTGGTAAATATAAATGATCTGTATCAATTTCAAATCAATAGTTAATTGTTGATAATTATTGATACAACTTTATCTAAAAATAAAAAAAAGTCAATAAAGTGTTTTTACAAGTCCTGCATAGAACAAATTTTTAAGAATATATACAGCAATTTTTATAACAATTGAACCAGTAGAATTGATTTTTTTCCTTCTCTAATATTGAATGCTACTGTACACATTACTGTAAAATAATGAAAATATTTCTGAAGGTGTATATACAATACCCTACACAATTTATCAGAAAAATACATGAGAAAAACATCAAGTTCTCTTGAAAAGAGTATATGAGCATGGCTAGGATAATGCTATTGTCAGCAATAGAAATGAAAAGTTACAATTATAAAAAAATGTACAAAACAAATCAAAATGCCAATGTTTAGAATTCGCTTTAATCTCACAATACCAAACAATTAAACAATGATCCAAATTCTTTAATGTATCTCCATTTTTAGACAGAATAGAATATTAATTGTTAAATAGAAAATACAAAGATTTGATTAAAGAAAACTGAGCTACTAAAATATTTTTCTTCTTTAATAATAATCTTTAGTTATATTTTGTTGAATAATGAAGGAATCACAAACAATATTATTTTTCAATAATGATATTTAGTGATATTTTATAGTAATAATAGTAGTTGCAAAACAGATTTTCAAATAATTTTAAAATTTAGGATTCAAAAACGCCTAAGCAACTTGTGTTCAGGATTTGTTTTCATGAATAGTTATGTCAACAAATTCTCTAGTCATTTAAAAAAAAGTATGGTCTGGGAGACCAGGATTCAATCTCAGGTCAAGTCATACCAAAGACTTGAAAAATAGTACTCGATGGCTCCTTGCTCTGCATTATAAGGTGCAGATCTAGAGTAAGTGGAGCAATCCAGGCAAAGAAGTAGCACCCTCCCTACCCCTTAGTGTCAGGCTATTGAAAAAAGAGCCTTTGAGTTGATTTTGACTACACTTGGCCAACTTATATATCATCATCATCACATCGCGCTGGTAGCACGGATATCCCTGACCCTCTCTCGCCACTGCTCCCTATCGTTCATCGCCCTAGGTAGGTCTTCAGGACAACATCCTGTATCCTCACATAGCTGCTGAATGTACGTTCGAGCTGGTCGTCCTGCTCTTGCGCGGCCATGTGTGGGGATCCATAAGAGTACATCTCTTATGAGTTCATCTCTGCTTCTCCAGCAGTGTCCTGCATGTCTGGTTCGTCTAACTTGAATAGTTTTCGTGATAGGGGGCAGGTGGCCGTACAGTTGGTGTCTTGTGGGGTGTTGCTGCCAGGACTTGTTCAAGATTGCACGCAGCATTCTTGTGTAATTGCCATCTAGCTTCTTCTCCAGTCGTTTTGTTAGCGTCCATGTAGTGCATCCATATAGCAGTATCGATGTGACCGCTGCCTGGAAGAAACTGCATTTCATTTTATCGGTTAGGTCTGATTTCCATATAATCGATAGCCTATTGATAGCTGTCCATGCTTTCGTTAACCTCGTTTCGATGTCCTTTTCGGTTGATTCGACGCTGCTTCCTAGGTACGTGAATTTGTCTACTAGTTTAAGTGGGGTTCCTTCTAGAGTGGAGATGTCCCCCGTTTGGTTATAGCACATATATTCCGTTTTGTGTGCATTAACATAGAGGCCTATGCTTGCTGCTGCTCTTTCCAAACTATGCAGAAGTGTTTCGGCTTGGTCAGGTGTATTTGCCAGTATCGCTATGTCATCGGCGTAGTCGGCATCGGTAATTGTTGTTGTGGGGTATCTTCTGCTTCTTTTCTTCGTCAGTTCGAAGCCATTCTCTTTGATTTTGTCAATCGATGTTCTAAGTACGTAGTCTAGACAAATGATAAAGAGGTACGGGGCCAGCGTGTCCCCTTGTAGTACTCCTGCTACAATGTCGAAGTATTCTGTGTCTCCATCCCGTGATCGTACTTTTACTTTAGTGTTTCTATAGAGAATCGTTATTGCCGCTACGGTTTCTTTAGGTATGCCGTACACTAGTAGGATTTGTTCCATCTTTCCTCTGTGAATGGAGTCGAAAGCCTTGGTAAAGTCGACAAATATTAATGCCGCTTGTAGGTTCTTTGCCCGTACCCCTTCAAGGATTCTGCGGATGGTTAATATTTGTGAGGTCGTGGATCTATTTCTTCGGAAGCCATTTTGGTTTTTTCTAAGTATGTTGTCGATTTTGGGTTCTATTTGGTTTCGTAGTAGGGCATTGTAGATTTTGGCAGCTATGGATGTAAGTGTTATGCCTCGGTAGTTTTTGGCTAATCCGAGGCCCCCCTTTTTAGGGAAGGGGAGTATGCATCCCTTCATCCATCTATCTATCGGATTTTTATTGTATACTGCATTGCAGTGGCGGAGCAGTATGTCGTCGAATTGTCTGGTCTTCCATACTTCCGGGGGAATTTCGTCCAGCCCTGCAGCTTTCCTATTTTTAATTTTTCTGAGAACCGAGTCGAGTTCTTCTTGTGTGAACGGTCCTAGTTTAATGTCTAATTGTTTGCTAATTATTCTGGTGATTGGTTCATCCGTTATTTTTGGTGGGTTTCCAAGTAAGTTTTCGAAGTGCTGTTTCCACAGTTTTATTCTTTCTTGTTGGTTTGCTGCTTTAAGTTTTGCTTTGGCTGTGTTCTTTCTTCTGCTCACTTCGTTTATTGTTTGCCAGGCTATTCTAGATTGTCTATCTTCCACTGAGTCTCTAATCTTATCTATCTGTTTTTGAATGTATTCTGTCTGTTCCTTTATATATATGCCTGCTAATTGATATTGTGCCGTTTTTAGTTTTAAGGTATTTGTGTTTGTTGGGTTTTTTCGATAGTTTTTGGAGGCTGTTTTCACTAGTGCACGTTTTTCTCTCACCGCTAAAGTTTCCCATGGGACTCTATATTTAGTTTTAATTTTTGTTGGAATGTATTTTGCTGCTGCCTCGAGGTGTGCATTGACGAAATTTTTGTATTCGTCGTTTGGTGTACTTTTTTCTGTCTTTTCTTGTAGTGTTTCGAATCTGTTTCTTAATTCTAATACGTATTTATCTCTTATATCTTTGTTGTTTAATAGGGCCCAGTGATAGTGTTTGGTGGTCGCTGTTCGTTTGGCGTTTTTTTGTAGGCTTAACCGTATTTTTGCCGTGACTATTCGGTGATCGGTGGACACACCCTCAAAAGAGGAGTATGCCTCGCAATTCAGTGCACTATTTTTCCATTTCTTGTTTATAAGGACGTAGTCTATCTGAGCTTTAGTATTGTTTGCGTACATGTATGTCCATAGTTTTCCCTCTCTTTTTTGGTAGTTTGTATTGAGGCATGCTAATCTATTTTCTATCATGAAATCTGTTAGATGTTGCCCATTCCTATTTGACGTGTTGTGGAGGCTGTATTTGTTGTTTCCGTTTTTCCCGATTTGGGCATTCATGTCTCCGCCAATGACTAACATGTTGTGTTTCGGGATGCTACGCACTAATGAGGATAACTCATGGAATTGTTTTCACATTGACAACAGAATTTGTTGACATAAATACATATATATATATATATATATATATGTATATTGGTCAAGATACAAATATTTATAAGAGATACATATATCATTGTGGTTATTGATTCAGAAAATGCAACTGACAACTCAAATTCAAATTCCTGCCAAGACTGTTTACCTTGTAATACCCTTAGGAAAGGCATGAATCTTATTTTTTCTCCCTTCGGCTAAGGATATTTAGCTTCATAGCTTTGTGGACAGAACTGTCTAAGAGAAACATGACTTCTGAATTTAAACCTGGGAGCTGGAGTCCTTAAAGCTGTCCAACTTTGTCTTCTACCTCAATCTGGGAACTCCTATGACAACACCAAAGAAAAGTTGCATTAGCCTTTGGCATTTGCCTTGGACAGTAGCAAGTGAAGGGAGACTTGCTGCATGAGCAATTGCCAGTATTTCATACAGTCTGGCTTAGGCCTGTGTATATTGATCGAGGTGTATATTTATGGTCTTGAAATACTAATGGATGCAACCAACAAATATATATATTTACACATACACACACAAACACACAAACATGCATACAAACACACAGGTACATACAAAAACAAATACACATGCAAACCACACACATAAATACTGGTGCACACACACACACACACACGTACACACACACACAAACAAACAAACATACAAACACGCACATATGTTACATTTTGCCCCAAGCAAAGAGATTGGGTTAATACCTACTCACATGCAGCATTGTTGATAAATGGCATGACCATGGGTGGAGTTGTGTAGGGAGAGAAAAATGGACAACAAGTCTTCTTAATAACTGTCAAACTTTCATTGGTTTCGGAGGCTGTACTGGGACATGAGTTATGGATTTTTAGGTCAGTTATCTAAATAAGAGAAAATTGTAGTTTGGTTTGGATTTTTTTATTTAGAGGCATATCAGCCTTTATGGGTTATTTAATGCCAAAGCCATCATTGTTTCTACAATATATATATATATATTCTTTGGTTGCGTCCATTAGTATCTCAAAACCTTAAATCTGTACCTGGATCTGAGCTCAGGCTGAAGCAAGGCTGTACGAAATACAGGTAGTTGCCAGTTGTCATACAATTTAATCCATAGCTGGTACTATTTACCAACCCCTCCGCTCGGGCAGGATATGACACAAGGTCAATTTTTAAGTGGAGTTTAACAGGTTTTGAATTCAGAGTTTTCCTTCTCCTAGACTAGTTGCCTCACCAAGGCTGAAGAACCTAGTCCGTCCTACTATTTACCCATAGTTGGAGGGAGAATAAGGGGGTTCATACCTTTCCCAAGGGTATTTGCCCGAAAGTGAACGTAATAGCGCGACTGGAGTATGAACTCGCGTACTACGATTCCGCAGTTCATCGCTTTAACCATTACACCACAAGGACACCCCTAAATCCATAGCTGGTGAATTGGGGAGATAAGAGAGTTCATACTTTTCCTAAGGGTATTAGTCTAAAAGGGAATACTGTAGCATAACTGGAGTTTGAACTCTTTTATTATGATGTTGCCGTCCAGCATGTTAGCCATTAAGCCATGGGAACTCCCCTGAAAATTGCTGTTAACTGCTAATTCTAACCATGCATAGAACATAACCCTGACTTTATTCCTTCTGACAAACAATTTTGTTCCCAGTCTGTATTGAGCCCCTATCACCTGCATGAAGGTGTTTTATTTATGTTGGCTCAGTTTCCGGTGTGGAACATCCTTTTACTTCGTAATTTCTCAGCTGATATTTTTTTGATGACACCTGCACTTCCTCACCCTGCACCTGATGACTTGGGAGCCTTTTCCAGATTATCAAAACTCACACCTGTTGTATATGATGACACTTGCGTTCAGTTACATTGAGCCACTATACTACACCCACTAACACTCACGCTCAAATATATACATGCATTTACAAGTTAATTGTATTCATTTATTTGCTTCAACATGACAAACGTTACTGACAGAAAAAAACAAAAACAAAAAAAAAACAAATGCAGAAAAGGTTAATTATTATCAATTTGCATATTTCTCATAAAAAATGTTGAGATTATTCCTATTTCAATCAGCTGTTCTGCCCAAGATCAGAACATATTATTTGTGCACTCTGCCAAGGATCAAAATCTTCCATGTCAGTAGGGCTCAGAAAAAAGCTGAAAGAATGCCCTGCATCTAATGGTGAGGCTTAAGTTGGTGGTGTGTGTGTTTAGGGCTCTTGGAAGTTTGGAGTACTCCTTCATTGTCATTACTCCCAGTTTTCCTCTGACCTTGAGTGGTACTATTTGTTACAGTCCCATCTATGAATCAAGTAGATTTGTGAAAAAAAATATAAGTATTGAATAAGTACATGTAAAACTACATAAACTTATGTAGACAAATGATTATAATTAAATAGAATTGTTTTGTTTGGTTTAGTTTTATGGAATATCAAACATTGTTGGTTATTTAATGACAAATACTGTTTTTACATATGTATTAATAAATAGCTTGTAAACACATTTTGTAGATACATTATTAAACAAGTCAGGAGGTGTAACAGTTATCGTCACAGGATATGGTCACGGCGATATGAGTTCAATTCCTGGACAAGACTGATTTCATTTCACATAGCACTAATACCCTTGGGAAAGGTATGAATCCAATTATTCTCCCTCCAGCTATGGGTAAATAGTAGAGCAGACTAGGTTCTTCAGCCTTGATGAGGCAACTAATCTAGGAGAAAGAAAACACTGAATTCAAACCTGTTAAACTCCGCTTAAAAATTGACCTTGTGTCATATCCTGCCCGAGTGGAGGGATTGGGTAAATAGGATTAAAAAAGCCAGAACTCATTTCTTTTGCATACAGTTAAGTGGTCTCAAGTATTGCAATCTAATATGAATAATTCTACTTATTATTAATCTTTTGTTTGCATACAGTTAAATGGTTTCAAGTATTGCTATGTAAGAGTAACAATTTAACATTAGTCATTTGTTTGCACACATTAAAATAGATATACATGATATGTATAAGATAAGTTTGTTGGTAATTTCATTTTTAAACAAGTTAGAATTAATTTGTACACAAGTATTTCTATTGTTTCTACACTGTTAAATGGTTTCAATTATTGCTATCTAACACTTATAATCCTGTTCAATATCAATCATTTGTTTGAAGTGGTTAAAAGAATAGCAATGCATCATTATCAATTCAATTAAACATCAATCATTTGTTTACACAAAGATAAATGATCAAACAGTTCTTTTTCTAGCAATTCAGTTCAGCTTAAGTCAACAATGTTAAATAATTCTAAGTATTGCTATGTATCATTAACAATTCAATTTAACTGTCATCTAGTTACATGCAGTTAAATGATCTAACAGTTCTATTTCAAACAATTCAATTTATCATAAGTCATTTGTTTGCGTGCAGTTTAAATTTCAAACAGTTCTATTTGACCCATAGATAGGATCCTATCGGGTGCTACCACTCTGGCCCAGAGTGGACCTGGGAGCAATGGCAATGAAGAGGGAATCTACATTCCCCAAAGCTGGAGCGTCAACATCAGATATTTTAGTGTTATATCCAGAACACTCTTGGGTGGGGATTTTACTCCTCTATAGCCCCACCCAACTGGGCGAGAATTATTAATGTTAGGAATACTTGAAACCATACAACTTCGTACAAACAAATGATCATATTAAAAACTAAAAAAGTGTAATCAAAAAAAAAAAAGATGTAATAAAACATTGAAAATATTGTTATGACTGCAATCAAACATTTAGAAATGAATCAGATTTTGGCATTAAATTACCCATAAGGAGTTGATATACCATTAAACAAATAAAACAACCAGCCAACCAAGGATCAAAATGTCATCTACCCAGCCTTCTACCAAAGATCACTGCATGGTATCTGTGCATTCTATCAAAGATCAAAGGATCACATGCTGGACTTCTATCAAAGAACCGAATTTAGTATCTGTGCTCTCTGGCACGGTTCAAAGAATCACATGCTATATACATGGTGCATTCAATAAGTTTCTAGACTTTTTTGTACAGGCATTTAAAATTGTCGTAGACTCTTGAAAATTCAGTATGTTATTGCTATATATCTTATGAGATGTCTGACCAATTTTTATGATTTCAGCTTCAAATCAACAGCTACAGCAGCAATTGGAATACACCCTACTAAAGCCTGATTGTCACAGCCGGTGAATTTCAAAAATGCAATGTGGATGTGAGGACACTTTAGAAGAACGATATGCAATAAAATTGTGTTTTAAACTTGGAAAAAATGCCACTGAAATGTATGGAATGCTTCAGGCTGCTTTTCCACCATCTTGCATGAATCAAGCACCAGTTCTTGAGTGGCATAAGAGATTCAAGGAAGGCAGAGAGTCTGTGAGGGATGATGAGAGGTGTGAGAGGAGTAAGGAAGTCAATACACCAGAGTTGATTGGCCAAAGGGCTAGAGTTAGGCTTAGGGTTACTATGTTGAGGTTTTAAGGGAGTTCAGGAAGAGATTCCATTGGAAGAGGCCAGGACTCTTTAAATCGGGTCAGTGGCATTTCCAGCAGGACAATGCACCAGTCGACAACTGCATCCTTGTCGCAGACTATTTGACTAAGATGGGCATCAAGACAGTTCCTCAGCTTCCTTATAGTCCGGACCTTGCTCCTTTGTGACTTTTGGTTATTTCCTAAGCTCAGAGGCTGTCGTTATGAAACAAGGAGATAAAAGAGGCTGTGATGAAGGTCATTGACACACTCACACAAGAGGACTTCCATGGGGCCTCCCAGATGTTGTTGGAACAGTACAAGAAGTGCATTGCAGCCAGAGGAGATTACTTCAAAGGGGACTAGAACTTCATGTGTGTACTATCAATAAAAGTGCCTATATGAAAAAAGTCTAGAAACTTATTTAATGATCCTTATATGTGTATATATGTATATATATATAGACATGATACAAGATATCAACAGAGAAACTAAGAAACATATAGAGAAAGTCACATTGTTCATTATTATCAACTAGAAAATGAAACGTAGCTTCTTCCAGGTAGCGGTCGCATCAATACTGCTATATGGATGCACTACATGGACTTTAACAAAACGGCTGGAGAAGAAGCTATACGGCAATTACA
>CAUZXS010003709.1:0-125000 GCA_963585895.1 Sepioteuthis lessoniana
TTTCTGTCACATAATAACTGTTGAATTCATATTGAAAATATAACAACTATTATGGAACAGTAATTAACTAATATTACTGTCATTTTGTATTGAATCATGGCAGTCATGAAAATTAGCATAAATTTGAATTAGAAAGCAAAATTATGAAATACTTTGTGAATTCCATATGAATTCTTTTGATACTGAGTGTCTTTAAGATATTTTGGTTGGAACTCTTTTTAAAAAGAATCATGATTAAAAATAACTGTATTTGAGCAAAAAAACCTAAATCTGATTTTACAAAACTGGTACAAGTAAAAATACCTAACGTCATACATATTATATAAACTTTTTAAATGATTCATCTTTTGATTAGATATTCATTTGTTATGTGTGTAAAATTTTTAATGTTCTTATGATATCAAAAATTATAAATAATAATTTTAAAAAGTAGATCGATTGAGCTGTATAGATATATCTATATTTTCTTGAAATTAAATAGATATGCGTTAATACACTATAATGATAGTACATATGTTTATCTATTACATTTTTATAATTCTTATCATGTCCATTAATTATAAATTTAAAAACAAACATTATCATCCTCCCTTTTTTTTAATGTTGAACTAATTTGTAATCATTTTTTTCTTTTGTTGGAAGCAAGTGCTGAATATTCAATGATATTTAATGATTCTTATTCTTGCATATACCATATATCTAAATGTAACAACTATTATTATAAGATGTAGTACTAAATACTGAGTGGTTTAACATTTTGGAAGAATGTAAGCTAATGTATTATCAATCCTAAATATCTACTATATTTGTGCATTATACAAATCTTGGCTCAAATGTAATACATGCTTAATTTTAGTAACTAGGGATCTCTCTAATCCTGTTTATTTCTCTAATATACTATCTTTCAATCTCTCACTCTATATATGAGAGAGTGAGTATACTAGAGCAATGAACAGCAGATTCTCTTTCAAGCATTAATATAATAGACAAGGGATTGTTTGTTTGTTTATTCAGTTTCTTGATAGGCAAGTGAAAAAAACAATCTTTGTTATATAAGAGCAATGAACGTGTGTGTGTGTGTGCACGCATTTTTTGTGGTTAACAAAAAACGCACACAACACACACACACACACAGGAGATTAACTAGAATATCTATA
Source organism: Sepioteuthis lessoniana (assembly GCA_963585895.1). Taxonomy (NCBI): domain Eukaryota; kingdom Metazoa; phylum Mollusca; class Cephalopoda; order Myopsida; family Loliginidae; genus Sepioteuthis; species Sepioteuthis lessoniana. The sequence continues at coordinate 1,158 of CAUZXS010003709.1, forward strand.
AATCCTATTGAAGCCAGTGACATTCAGTTTGGAGTAAATATTGCCAAAAAATTATTCAGACTTGGAAAGTAAATTATTAAAATAAATAATTATACAATATTTTATAAAAAGAAAAAAGAAAATCCTCTCTATTTATTCATGATTTAAATAAATTTTGATTTTACATTTTGACCATATGAAATACCTAAAAGAGAAAAAAAATTGCTTATTTTTTAATACATTTCAAAATTTATAAAAATTAATGTTAAATAAACATTTTTCACAAGCATTATGATACTAAATGTTACGGGTGATGCTGGACAATCAGCTCTGAAAAGTGTCCTTGGAAATGTGCATACATATACCATACATACTTGTGTAAACCTTTTTTAATTGTCAAATTTAGTATCTAGTAAACTTCTTCTTTTGAAATGCATTTAAAAAATAATCATAGCATTAGTGTGCATGTGTGCGTATGTATGTGTGTATATATATATATATATATATATACACACACACACACTTTTACACTTTTATCTATTACTTTATTACTGTTATGAGGATCTAAAAGTACTAATATAGGGAATTTTAAATGACTCGTTATTTGGTAAAGTAATGTTGCCTAAGGCAACATTACTTTACCAATTTTAATTTTTAAAATCCTACTAAATTCTTCATGTATGTTATTAATTACAAATCTGCAGACTAATATCAGATAATAATCCTTTGTGAATATAAAAGCAAACATACTGTTAGAATGATTTTTCTCTTTCTAGATAACTTATTACAGCCAAATAACTTGTTTCTCTTTACATAAATGGCAGATATTTTTGTTTATGTTGCATGTGCTTTACTGTTGTCTTGTATTTTATTATTTATGTTTTGTTTGATTTTTAATAAAGTCACAGCAGCTTGGTGATTGGTTGGCCATTTTTTCCCACTAAAGTGAGTTTATTTAGAAAGACTGAGATTACTAACCTATTAGTATGACTTAAGTACAAATACTGTACCATGTTGATCAAGAGGTGTCTTTATGCTCTCATACAATCCTTGCTCATTACACACACACATGCGTGCACACAAAAATGGTAGAATAATTCATTTTCAACCCATACCAAAGATATTGAAGGCTAAAGAGTAGATTATAATTATACTAAGTTTGCAATCCTCATATTGGTGCATAAAAATAACTTAGTTTTCACAGTTTTTATTTAATAAATAGCTAATGGCAAATAAACTAATGACATTGGTCTTGTAAAAAAAACAAAAAAAAACTTTTATACAAAATTACATTAAATTAATGAAGGGGACAGTCAAAACTCAATTTCGTCTGAATAGAATTTTTTTAAATTTGATTCCTAGAAATAGTGAAATTGATTGGGTAGCAGGGTGAGCAGGAAGGTTAGCTAGGAACCTATTAAAAAATAACATGAATTTCTTTTGGATGAGTTCCCTTTCATAAGATAGAAAAAAACTCTAAATGGGGACCTAAACAAAATGAATTAGTTTCATGTTGACCATACTTTTTTATCATCAATTAAGGTGATGCAAAAGTTTCCATTATTTTAAAAACGTTTTTTATTCATATAAATTTATATAAATTTATAGTTCCATTATTCAGTCATTTTCCTTGTGTTTCTATGATTTTATGTCCCATTTCAGGGGAATTGTCTTTGGTCATAAAAGAAGAATTCTAGTTTTAATTCAAAGAAATTATATGAGGAATTTTTCATTATGTTGAGTTTGTAGAAATTGTTGACCAGACAAGTGTTGCATAGAACAGTTATAAAGAATATATCACAAATGGAAGAAATTTCTATTCCAGCTCCATGATCACTTGCAGCATTCTATTTGCAGCATAGGGACAAGCATTGTCATAATTACTGTTTGACTTCCTTGAATAGAAAAATGTCATTACATTTGGTCAATTATTTAATTGTAAGAATTATGTTCTAGTTAAGCCATTCTCAATAAAGAATGACTTTTAAGTCTCATCAAATCCAGAGAAGAATGTTTTCTATGGATTTCATGCTGAAGGTTATCTTTGATCTAAGCATGATTTTCTTCATTTTGGATTCTCATTATGAATCCAATAGCAATAACTATTTTTCATATTTTGATTACTGTTCTTGGTGGAATCCATTTTCATAGCTTCTCAATTTTTCCTAAGGTTTGTAAATAAATACTGCAGTTGACTGATTAAGCAATAAAAAGCTGAAGAAAGTTCAGATACTTTTAAGATTTTTTAAATATCTTTCAAAATATGATAATGTAAACTTTTACATTGATCTATCATCAGATCCCTCTTTCCTTTTTGATAAAAAAAAAACCATTCTAAATTCTTGTTGATGTAAAAATTATATTAAAACAACCTGTAATGTTTCTATAATAGAAATGATGAAAATCTTACATTTATGTGAACACAATTATTTTGACTGGAATTCAAAATGCTACATGTATCCCATAATTTGCATACAAAGTTCTTATATAACAACTATTATGGAACAGAGGTGGTGGTGTTATTATTTTTTTATTATTATTCCCTAAAGTAGAATAGCTATTAAACTATGAAATCCTTCAAACTATCCCTCACATTATGATACAGAATTTTGTTCAAAAAAAAGAATTTTACAAATATCTTACAACAGTTGGATGAGAATTTTTCAAGAGATAAGTTAGTCTCTTTGCACCTCAACTGACAACTGATCAACAGTATTTTCATTTTTTTCTAATATATTCATAAATGTTTTAGCACATTTGTTAACTGTAAAAGTTTTTCTTCCTTCCTTTTTCCCCACTTGTTATCTCTATGGGTTTAGTAAACATGAGAAATGCAAATTTGGTCAAATGAAAACCCTACAATTATAGATAATTTCTGATATTAGTATATTTTTTTTATTTTATTGAAGGGGGGGGCATAACCACATACTTAATGGAAAGAATTACAATTATTAAGTTAAGTTATGGTTTTAATTTTTTTTTCTACTCAGCATTTTATATCACCCTGCTGTGTTTGTGGCCCTGTAAAATATAGATCTTATTACTTTACAAGAGCTTTTCAAATAAAACTAAAGCTATGACCTGCTTCTTATGGAAGTAAATTCCAATTAAAAAAAACTGTTTAAAAAACAGAATTTTTAAAAAGCAAAGAAAAAAATTCTGTGATATTTTATTCTTATTTATTTCTCATCAAGCCTTTCAATTGTATTTGTGAAGATTTTTTTTCTTTATAATGAAATTCTATCTTCACACTGTACAGTTATTGTTTTAAAACTTCAGAAAGTTGAATAAAGATTTCTATATGTTGTCAACCCTTATTTTGCTGCTTCTTATTATAACCCTTTCTTCTTCTGACCCTTTCAACCAACTCATGCTAACTGCAATGCAGATCACATAAATCCATCTGTATGATTTTCTAACCAGATTAATAGATTTGGGATACTGCATTGATGGAGACAAATCCCATTGTTGTTGATCAAAGTTTATTTCAACCTTGGCACAGAATCACTTCAATAGTCGTGAATTTTACCTACACTGCCAGATACCTTGTGATAAAAAAATCCTTTCATATACTTACAAATATATGAAGATCAGCTATCATCATTATCATTTGTCAGTTTAATCTGAGTATCAGCTTTCCAAATTGGAAGCTTATATTATAATGCCAGATATATTAATAAAAGTTATGTCAACTACCCACAGCCTTTCTTTCAATATTGCAATAAATATCTGTGACACAGAACAAAGTTTGGACAGATTTTAGGATATATATATATATATATATATATATATATATATAACCAAAACGCTATAGTTCCGACTTTGCTTCTCTATAAATCTCTCCTACTTGGATTACTTTGTTATCAATTTCTCTCTCTCTATATATATATATGTATATATATATATATATATATGTGTGTGTGTGTGGGTGTTTTATAAAGGTACACAGTATTGAGGGCCAAAGTATTTGAGGAGAAACTCACCAAAAATTTTGATTTTCACTATCAGGAGGGAGCACAAATAAAATAAGGGTTTTTATTTAATTCCTTTCAGTTTTGAAAGGGATATATTTTCCTTACCAGATTCTCTTATCTCAGCATAATTCTCAGGACTCTGAGAATGACTCTTAAAAGGTTTTTAATACTATATTAAATCATGGTTATGTCGACTGATATACTATACCATACCTTTTTTTCCAATTCTTGAATGCATTTTGAGAGTTAGTATACAAGTCTCATCACACATTTTCTTTTACCTCTTTTGTTGTCTGAAAGTGAAAATGAAAGTGAAATGTATAGCATTTCAGCTTTAGGAACAAAATAAAATCTGTAGGGACCAAGTCAAGAGGGTAGAAGAGCTGTTAGATGAGAATTGTCCAAAAATTCTCAATCTTCACAGAAAGTTATCCAAATATGGGATAGTCTTTGATTTGTGTTTATTCTGATTTAAACACTAGTACCACTTGTGACATTTGCATACAGATATAGCATTCTATATTAGAGGCCAAGTCATAATGAAAAGAGACAGAACTAGAGGCTGATGTTAGTAGCATGATATTCTAGAATTCTACACTACTGTAATTGGTTTCTAGTTCTGTCTCTTCAGTTTGCATTTAAGCTAGCTAGTCCTGTGTTGTTGACTTGAGAAATTCAACAAATATTCTCTTACTTCAATTATATGAGGAAAATAATAGTATAAGATTTATCTTATTTTGAGTTGTTATATTAATTTTTATGTAGATTGTAAATATAAACTTTTGGTTCTGAAATTCATTATGGTATGTAGGAAACTTGGTCTTGTTATTTTGAATTTCAAGCATCTTATCTAACTATTTTAGAATAAAGTTTGTTTAACATTTTTCACTTAAAGTTTATTAAGGTTCTTGTAAAAAGATTTTAAAAAATGATTTTTTTTTAAAAAAAAGAGAGAGAGAGAGAAAGCAAATGAAATCAAAATAAAATACTAGTATTGGTTAATCATTACAAAGTTATTTTAATATTTTTCTTTGATGTTTTTATTCATAAGAACTATTCATTGGTAAAATTCAATTCTTTTATGAGTAATTTGTGTTTTTATTTTAAACATTTAACTATTAGTTTAAATAGAAGCAAATGTAATATTTTTGTATTACAAAATGAATGAAAAAGCATTAAACAATGCTTTCACATAAGTTTAATTATGCATAATATAACACTCTACTCATTAGGCCAACAGCCTAATGAGTAGAGTATTATATATAACAGTGTTATATTATACATATATGTTCACCAATGGTCTGAGAAACAGAGTTCAATACCAATTCGAGTCATACCAAAGACTCAAAAAATAGTACTTGATGCTGCCTTGATTAACACTGAACACTATAAGGTAAGAATCAAGGGTGAAGTGGAGCAATCCAGGGAATGGAGTAGTGCCCTCCCCTACACCTCAGTGTAGTAGCTATTGAAAAGGGAGCCTTCAGGTCACCCTCGACTAAGGTCGCCAACTTAACTTTTAATTATGTATAATTATAATTAAATTCTAGATATTTAATTTGATATTTATTTTTATATTGTAAAAATGCTGTGAAGGTGAATGAAATTAAACTGATTTTTTCCAGCATCTTTCAAAGTTTTTAAAAAGTATCGTAAAAACTTAGCTTATCTGTTAAAAAATTATTCAATGTTCAGGGAAATCATTGTTTCAAAAACTAATTCTCTTTATTACATGATTCTTTTTACCACAATTTCTTTTTATTATTGAGTGAAATATAATTTACTTATTAAAAATTAAAAAAAAAAAAAAAAAAAAAAAAAAAGACATTAATAAATGATATTGCATAAAATTAATGTCTAGTTTTTAACAAATGTTCTACATTTATTTTTATACTTAAAAATTTATTAAAAATAAATTACCATTATTATTTTACAAAGTTACTTTAATATTTTCCTCCCACAAATACTTTTTTTATTAGTTCTTTTTATTAGTTGTTTTTCTGTAAACAAATATTAATATTTAGTTGAATTTTTAAAATTTTTCATTAAAATGTAAAATTGGCCCAAATTCTTATTGCAAAATAAGTGAAAAATCCATTAAAGAATGTGTTTATGCAAATTTTTTGTCATTCAATAACATCTAAATTTTTTTATTTGAATGAAATGCTGCTCAGCCATTTTTCCTGGTTCTTCTAAAGTATTTCTTAACTCAAGTTGAGCACAAAACGAATTGTCTCTCTTTGGCATTCTCCTTGTGGGGTACTTCATACACCAGGCAAAACCCAGTCCCCGCCCTTTAATTTGACAGTATATCTCAAAACCAATATACAAAAAAAAATAAAAGAAAATAAAAAATAAAAGTTAATTTAAAAAGTGGATTCTCAAATTAAAGACAACTTAGAAAACTTAATGGTATTGGGGACGGTAAAAGTTGGGATTAAGAGTATAATTAATTCGGCTTGAAAAGTTACCTGAATTGAAGCAGTAAAAAAAAAATAAATGAGAAGCTTAATCTATCATTTGAGATATTACTGAGTTTCTTGTAATGCCCTAGAAATGCCTTTGCTTGTAAAAAAAACAAAAAAAAACAACAACAACTCTGTGAGATGAATAAAATGTAAGTTTTACAAAGTTTTGCAAAAGACAAAGATCAGAGAGAGAGAGAGAGCAATGGAGAAAATCAGTTCCACATGCCAATCTAAATGTTACCAACAATGCAGTTGTCAACAACATTGGTCTTCAAATTTTGATACTGTGTTCCCAAAATCCAGCATCTGTATGGTCAGGTATGTCAAATACCAACACACCCTCAGTTCTTCAGAAGAATATAAAAAAACTCTAGTATTGCTTGAAATCAAATTGACAATGAAATGAATGCTTTTTAGAATTAAATAAGATTAATTAGAAACATTTGAAAGTCTAATCAAGAAAAAAAGACTTCAGTTAATAGCATTTTTAGATGAAAATATCTTAACTATTCAGTCATCAAAAGTTATCTCTATGTTGAGAATTTTTTTAAAATTTGTGGCTTCATACCTTTCATTAAGGAGTTGAGTTATATTAGCAGCCTGTCCAAAAAGCATGTAAATATAGTTGATACTTGGTCAACATTAGAAATTATCTAATATTTACATATAATTTACTTCTCTCTCAGTCTGGAATGAGTGCAAATAAGAATGATACTGCTATCTTCATAAACAAGGTTTTGACATGGTGGAAAATTTTAAATGTTAAGACCCTTCAAATTGATAAACTAAATAATGACTCTTTACAATATAAAATCAGAACTCCAAATTACAGCCCACTTAATTTTATCAAGTTTCGACAAATAGCTCTTAATATGGCTGAAAGTCAAGGTAATTGTATAAAAGAATTACCCAAACACACTACTACTACCATACACCCTATTTGCAATGGAATTGTTAATTTATATCAATAAATACAAAGAATAAATCTGTTACTCAGGCAACTGGTCTGTTAGAAAAAAAAGTTTAGTAAACTTTGTCAAGGATCAGGGGTCACCAATTTTATAAATGTCCAACAGTGTATTGAAAAGTTGCATAATCAAGCATATATCTTCATTTTTAAATCCAAATGTAAAATATTGATGCTTTTTATGTTAAGCCAGGTTACTAATGTACATTCTGTGATTATAAACAACAGAGGAAGGTTCAGAAATATTTGACAATTTGATTAAGTAAAAATGGCTCTTGTGTATATATCTGGATATATTACAAGAAATGATAATCAACCTAGTGAATATGGTACTCATTTTTATCATGAAAAATATACCAATTCAATTAACTGTAGAAAACAAAGTTCCTTCTGACCATAATTGCCAATGGTCATGTTTTTTTGTTGTTCGTTTCATCCTTTTCCATACAATAAAGGAAAAAGTGTGTTATGAGTAATATTTTTATGCTTATTTCTGAGTTCTATATGTAGATATATTTTTGAAAAACATTTGCAAATATTACACACCCAGATCAGACAAAGAACCAGCTTTAAAGGTTTTGAAACTTTCCTAGAATGCTTTTGTTTTATCTATCTATATATCTGTCATATACACATTTCAGCTGATGCTCTCCAGCCTTCTTCAGCTATTACTTGTTGAACCTGGTAATGAAGATTTGAACTGCACTTTTTATTCAATCCCAGAGGTAGATTAAATGAATACTGTGAATGTTTGTTTCAATATTATGTAGACCACATCTTTTACCAGAAACCTTTACCTCTTTTTGTTTTGTTTGATACTTACCAGTGTCCACAACAAAAATATGTATTTTCAATTATTTAACTTTCAGCACATTCTATTATTCCCAGGTATGAGTCAAAATATTATTCTAAACGTTTTTAAAAAATAGCTAACTTTTTTCCAAAATTTCTGAAAATCAAACATTTTTCAATAGACCTCCAGTTCTGGCTGTCAGTTATACCATGAGCAGGCCTGGAAAACAAAGAATTTTCTCATGCAACAGGCAACATGAAAAAAAATCTGAAAAAGTTTTTCCAAATTTGAAAAAGATATTCATACAAAGATTCTTCTTTGTTCAACTTTAAAAAACTATTTATATTCATGTATTGCCAATAGTAGCCATTGTAGTGTGATGCATTTATCTTATTCTTTTTTAATATCAAAGCTACTGCAACATATTTCAGTCTCAAGTATGCAAAAATGTTTTTAAAATTCTGTTTCTTTTTGGTTATATATATATATATATATAGAGCACAGTTTCTTTATTATTGTAAATAAAATTTAGTATTCAAACATTTAAAAAATAATCCATGTTTAATATATAATTTGTGACATACAGCAGTTAAAAATATTCTATTTCATTTAGTGACTAACAGTTGAGTAAATGTAATACAACTGAACCAGTATATCAACGTAAATGATAAAATGCAAAAGCTTAAATGAAGTTAACAGGAGTTAAATCAGTATGATTTAAAATTGCAAGCAGGAATGTTCGTCTTATTAGGAAATTTGAATTGCATGTAAAGTTATATAGATTTAATAGGTAGTCAAAATATTTTCCTCAACAGAATAATTCAGGAATGTTACTCCGCAAGTGAGAGGCACCAAATGAATCTTTTGGGAAGTAAGATAAGGCTGAAATTAATCATTGATGAAGTCATTTATTATTTGATGTTAAGCATTTTTTTGATGATTGTGCTTATATGTAGTTGCATAATTGTTTTCTGACAACATTATAAGGCAAGTAATTTAAAGTATCAAGTTGCCATTAAATTATATTTATTTGTAAAAATAAAAAATATTCACTCAAAAAAGTTATGAATCAAATTCAATAAGTTGCTTCAAGAAGGCAAAGTAAAGATTGCATTCATGCCTTTCCAAAGAAAATAAAAATGGAAATCACAGGAGTAGAATTTGAATTTTTTTTTTTCAGTTGTTACTAATCACACACATTTATATGTAAAGTACTAGAAAAAATTCATAAATGTTTGAATTTATAAGGTGACTTTTTAAGAAACTAAATAACATGTTCTCATATATTTACTGATGGCGTTCTTAAATTACCATACTTTTATAGTTATAGTAACATGAAGTTCACTCACTTTAATAGATTTTCTCATTACTCAATTCACCCATCTCTTTCTAATGGGGTATCCTGTTGATATAGAACAGTGTTACTTATGCACACAGAATATGATTGCCAAAATTTTTTTTTTAAATAAATTGCAATGATGAATAAGAATTTGATTAAAGAACAAATTATTTGATACATGCTATTAAAAAAATATCCATAAAATTTCAAAAATCTTTTTAAAAAATCAAAGCAAATTTTTAAAGATTTTGAAATTTTATGGATATTTCTTTAATGGTATATGATGTAATTCAAACTTTTTAATATAAAATACTAATTCATTATCGCATAATTTTTCTTTTAAATGTTTTTCTAACTTTTTTTTAACCTTTTCACTCCCACTGGAACACTAACATCATAGTCACATACCATCTTCATTTCAGCCTTTAAAACATTGTACTCAAAGCATAATTTTGCATATCCAAAATTTACCAAAAAAATAGATAAATAGATTAAAAAAAAAATTTATAGTGAAAGAATTAAAAAGTTAATTTTTTTTTAAATTCTCAACAATCTAAATCAATTAACTTGTTTTGAAATTCAATGTTTTGTAAATATTTTCGAAATAACTGAATTATTTATAATTTTCAATCTAAATTGGAGAACTTTGGAAAATTCTGAAATATGTTATTTGAATAAACTGTTTGTAAAAATGTACTGTGAAAAGCTGTTTGCATCTAATCATAAAAAAAAAATCAACAGCAGTAATTACTATTGCTGCTGTTGATTTTTCACAACAGCAGTATGTAGACCTCTTCCTCTGTTCAAATTTTCTGAGCAAAAATATATTTTAAAAAATGTTAAAATGTATAAAGTATAAACCTGAATTTCAACAAAAGTAAATCTTGTGATTTTTTTTTCAAGTTCCATTAAAAAGTGCAGATAATCATGCATATATTTCATACATTTGTTTTATTTACTCTTCTTTAAATGAAGAATGAATAGTTATCAATCTGACTGTCCATTGATCATGATTAACAGTAAAATGAATGATCACCTCTTTGTATGTAACATATCAGAAAGATAAATATTAAATGAGTGAGAAAATACTAATTAACTTTTCTGAGGGGAAAATATCTTTTATTTTCCTAATATTTCCAAGTAATTTATCTGCAAAGAAAACACACATGAACAAGAAACTATAAAAGAAAAACAAAACTGAAGTAGAATTTGTAATATTTCATATTTATTGCCACCTTTAATCTAATGATCAGTGCCATATCTCGCCCACATCTCTCCATACACATTACATAAAACTAAACACATTGTTAGTTTCTGAAGAAGTGCCCTCCACCTAAACCAAAAAGAGGAAAAAATGCCTTTATTTTCTACTTTCCTGATTTAACAAATCCAGTAAGTGGAGGTGGGCCAATGTTTGATGTTAGAGTTGGGTGTGACATAGAGGGCACCCTTGGAGGTGGCCCAGCAGAATTTGGGAAACCAGATGTTGGGGCCATGGGAGAGGGCATACTTGATGGGATTGAACCTGGTATATATCCAGATGTGGGTAGTGGTTGTGAAGGAGAAGAAGGCAGGGCCGATCCTTGGGGTGGGGTTTGCATATTCAGGCTGATGCCAACATTACTTGGTGTGGTAGGTAGTGGACCCCGAATTGCTTGAGAATCTGGCCATGGCATTTGGGGTTTCACACCATTCAAACTGTACAGTTCCTTCAGTACCAACAAAACTGTGTCTTCAGACTCCCTGTAAGATTAAATAAAGATTTTGAAAGAAAAAAATTTATATATTTTTCAAAATGCTTTTGAAATTGAAACATGAATTAATTGCTAAAGTACAAAAAAATCATAAATGGGGATTGCTCAGATTAAATTGATTTTTGTTCTAACTTTTTGTTCTGTAATGAAAACAAATTGGACAGAGATTATTATATCATGGCCATTTTATTAATAAAGAAAGTACATTAAAAAAATACAAACTCACCAATAGCATCCATGACTGGCTAATGCAAATAAGTAATCATTAAAGCTTTCAATTGGTTTCTCTTGTAAAACATAGTCAATCCTTCGACCTTCATTCAACTGACCCATACTGATTTCCTCATCATGGCTTGAAGCAATAGCTGCAGAGAATAAGAAGTTAATTTTAACATTTGCTAAGGTATTAAAATATAATGACAAATATTCTACTCTTATGAATTGTCATCAATCCAATTTATTGAGATGTTTTCACAGTAATGATAGTCTTGTTCAAAGTTTTTTTTTATAACATTATAAGTTTGGTTAGGTTTTATGGCATATCAACCATTGTAGGTTATTTAATGCCAAATCCTCTTATATATGATTTATAAACATTTTGTTGATAACACTTAAGCCTAAGCTCATTCTTTTGCACACAGTTAAATGGTTCCAAGTATTGCTATGTATCACTAACAGTTCAATCAAAACATCAGTCATTTGTTTACACAGTATTTCAAACAATTCAATTTAACATATCATTTGTTTGCACACAGTTTAGATGTCAAACAGCTCTATTTGGCCCATAGATAGGATACTATTAGGTGCTACCACTCTGGGCCGGTATGGACCTGGGAGCAATGGCGATGAAGGGGTACTCAACATTACTGGAGCCTCATCATCAGATTTTGAAAGGTCATATCTAGGACACTTGTTGGAGGGGAGGGTCAGTGTATTCTACAGCTCCAGCCAACTGGGCCATTTAAGTTTGGTTTCATAACTGTACGAATATGTACAACAATGTAAATACTTTATCTTTATATATGTACTTGGTGTATGAACAATTTTAATTCTTAATGACATCTCTTTTCTGAGTTATAAGTTGACATGTATATACTAAAACAGATGCAACTCGGGTTTATATATTACACTTTAATCCTTAGCAGAAGTACTGATCTATATTCATATAAATAACCCTAAAATGACAGGAAGTATGCTAATGTATGAATTAAAGTGTAATTAAATACCATATCAAACATGCTCTTGGTTGGTTGGGTTTCATGGCATATCAACCTTTGTAGGTTATTTAATGCCAAATCCATTTTTATACAAATAATCAGTTCTATTTCAAACAATTCAGTTTAGCATAAGTACATAGTTTAATTAGCAAAAACATTTCTATTTCAAGCTATTCAGTTTAGTATAAGTATAGATTTTGTTTACACAGTTAAATTTCAAAACAGTTCTATTTCAAACAATTCAGTTTGGTGTAAGTACAGTTTCAATGTCAAAAACAGTTCTATTTCAAGCAATTCAGTTTAGCATAAGTATGCAGTTCAGTTCTATTTGACCCATATGTAAGACCCTATCTGGTGCTACCACTCTGGGCAAGAGTGGACCTGGGAGCGATGCCAATAAAGAGGTACTCCACATTCCTGGAACCTCACCATCAGATTGTTTAGTGTCATATCCAGGACACTCATTACCCCTCTGCAGAGATGCAGTCTGTGTATTCTATAGCCCCAGCTGACTGGGCAACAAACATGCTCTAGCATCAAAGAAATTACAATTATATAAACATTTGAATTAAACTAATAATTAATCTTAAAATTTTATATTTAATACTACTTCTGTTCTCACATTTTAATAAAAATCTCATACACTAAAATCAAACAATTATTATAGAATAGAGGCTCAGAAAATTTTAAAATTTAACTATTGCAAACAATTTTTACTTTTAAGCTTTACTAGACTAATTATTAACCCAACAATATCATTTTTTTTCTTTTCACTTTAAAAATTTTCAATTTTCAATTTTTTAAAAAGTAAATTATATACCCACCCAATTAAAAAGAAAAGAAAGGAAACAGGTATTTCCTGCAAACTTATGTCTATATCAACAATAATTATGCATTCTATATAAGCCTGTACACTATACTGGTAAGTTTAACTATATATATTTATATAAAATCACAGACAATTATTGTCATAAATAATTTTGAGTTGACTATAAATATAACTGCTATGCAAAAAAATAAATATATATCTCACATCCAGTTTCTGCCCTTTCATCTTCTGCAATAGTCAACTGACTTATTACATCATCCACTTCTTTGTCTACTTCCTGCTCAAGGGCTTGACTAGTAGTATGTGCCCTAGCAAATTCATTAATAGAATTCCAAGTGCTTTTCAATGACTCAATTATTTTTTGTTTGATATCTGCTCCCACTCTTGTCAGACTCTCACGTAATTCTGAAAAACATAAAAAATACATCAGAAAAAAGAAATTCGAATAAATAAAAACATAACTACATTTTAATTTCTTTTTATGATAAAGCAGCATTAATCTCTCATTTTGGAGCACTTTTATTTTTACCTAAATGCAACCGTTTACGTCCTTTGTGATGAGGCATCAGAACTGGTTTATGATTGCAAGCAGCTTGATTCACAAGAGGTTCCAATCGATATGCCTAGAAAAATAAATAGAAGTAATAAAAAATTAAGCTTAGAAATTTATAATAGGAAAGATCTAAATTCTACAGGTAATTTTAGTCCATGAATTGATAAAATACCAAATATTTCTTATATTTGTTTTCAAATTATTTCAGCAAAAAGACAAATGTCAACACATTTACAGGTTAAAAATTAACCTATCCAGTTCTTTAATAAATTGTATAAATCTCTGCAAGGGCTTCATAATAAATTTTGATAGAAATAAAAATTATATGAATAAAATAGCAAAAATTCTACACATCTTATGATACCATATGAGAGCATTTATCATCTTTCATGAAATAATTATAAATTTTAATCTCTACAAAAATATTTTAATCACTCATCTGTTACTCTCTGGTCAGATATTTTCAGTAAAAGAATAACCATGTTTATACAACTGTATCAAAATAATTGATCAAAATCTATTCAAAGTGAAGCTCTACCTAAAGTCTATCAATAAAGAAATTAGAAATTGCAGCTACTGAGAATATTCATCATCAAGTCACTGACAGCACGGATTTCCCTGACTCTCACACACTCTCTCTCACTCCCAGCAAGTCCAGTGTCCAGCTGATGGAAGTTTTTGCTGGTCTGTGAACACTGGCATGTCCAGAGAAGAACATCGCTTTTGAGTTTGTTCTACTTGTTCATCTTACTTGGATGGTTTTTGAGATAGGAGGTAAGTGGCAGTACAGCTGCTGTTTTGTTTGGTGTTGCTTCAAGGATTTGTTCAAAACAGTATGTAGCATCTATGTGGTGCATCCATACAATAATATTGAGACAACCAGGTTGGAAAAAATCCTGTTTTACTTTATTGGATGGATCAAAACTCCATTTGATTAATAACCTGTCAATAGCAGTCCACACTTTCACTAGATGTATGTTGACATCACTTTCAGTAGATGAGATTTTGCTACCAAAGTTTGCAAATCTGTCTACTAATTTTAGAGGCCTGGGGAAATGGCTCCTTGCTTAAATCACATGAACGGTTTTATGTGCGTTTACATAGAGACCAATGCCTCCAGCAGCTTGCGCTAGGCTATGTAGTAGTGATTTGTCTTGTGCAGGTATATTTGCAAGAAACATTAGATCATCTACATCATCTGTGTCTTTTATAGTCTCCGCAGGATATTGTCTCCTTTTTACTTTTCTTAGTGTAAAGCCATCTTCTTTTATCAAATCTATCAATGTTCTTAGTATGCAATCTAAGTAGAGTATAAACAAATATGATGCAAATGTATCTCTTTGCAAAACTCTAGTGACAATGTCAAAGAAGACTGTCTCCATAAAACCGGGACATTGGCCCAGCGGTTAGAGTGTTCGCCAATGGCCCGGGAGACCTGGGTTCAATCCCAGGTCGAGTCATACCAAAGACTTTAAAAATGGAACTTGATACCACCTTGCTTAACACTCAGCATTATAAGGTACGGTTCAAGGGTAAAGTGGAGCAATCCTGGGAATGGAGTAGCGCCCTCCCCTACACCTTGGTGTAGTAGCTATCGAAAAGGGAGCCTTCGGGTCACCCTCGACTATGGTCGCTAACTTTACTTACTTACTTAATATAAAAATTATAAAACTCTTTTCCTTTATTGAGGTTTATATGTGTTAAATTACAGTCATTTTATTCACAAAAAAATAAAGAAAAATCACAACTTACCACAGGATCAAACTGCAATGTACAAAAAAAAAAAACTTTACTAAAATGTTGTCTCTAATATTTTAATTAAAAAAAAACTGCAGGGTAAAATTCCAAATAAAATTATGAGAAATAGCAGCTTTTTTCTAGATTTTATTATTCAATATGCCAACAAGTACAAATATGGTTTTCCTTTCTTGCTTATAATAAACAAACCTTTAATCAAAAAATCATCTCAATATAAATATTAGAATGTAAGCAGGGGTTTTTTTTGGGGGGGGGGTATAAAGAAGTAAATACTAAATAAAAAAAAAAATTCAGTCAGAAATATTCAAATGCAAAAATTTAAGACAAAACTAAAGTTACAATAATATCAAAGAATTTGTTCAAAAAAACTAAACACTGTAAGTGAATAGGAGTTCAAAGATTATATTGTACCACCACCACCACAACTATGGCATGCTGCTAGCACAGGTTTCCCTGAGCCTCTTCTGCCAATCGTCCCTATTGTCCATCACTCTTGGTAGGTGTTCCATGCTACATCCTGTATCAGTACAGAGCTTGTTGTAGATAGATTCCAGCTGGTCGCCCTACCCTTGCTAGTCTATGTGAGAGGGTCCACAGGAGTACATCACTTATGAGCTTGCCCTTACTTCTCCAGTAGTGTACCACGTCTTACTCGTCTAATTTGGATGGTTTTTGAGATGAGTAGTAGGTGTCTGTACAGCTGCTGCTTTATGGGATGTTGCCTCCAGGACTTGTTCAATACAGCATTCTTGTGCAATTGCCATCAAGCTTTCTCTCCATACACTTAATCAGTATCCATGTAGTGCACCCATACCGCTGCTTGGAAAAAAACTGCGCATTATTTTATCTAATAGGTCTGACTTCCATGTGACCAAAAGTCTATCGATAGTTGTCCAAGCCTTCACTAGTCTTGTGTTGATATAATTTTCAGAAGATGAGACACTGTTTCCAAGGTAGGGGAACTTGTCCACAAGTTTCAGAGATCTACCATTTAGTGTGGAGATGTTGCCTCTTTGATTAAAGCACATGAACTCTGTTTTATCTGTATTGACATGGAGACCTATGGCACCTGCTGCCCATTCCAGACTATGTAGCAGGGATTCGGCTTGGGCAGGTATATTTGCCAGAACCACTATGTCATCAGCATAGTCTGAATCTATAATCATTCATGAAGGGTATCTTCTGCTTCTTGCTGTTGCCAGCATAAAGCCATGTTTTTTTTCATCAAATCTACCAACATTCAAAGTACGTAGTTTAGGCAGATAATAAACAAGTATGGTGCTAATGTGTCCCCTTGCAGCACATGTCTCCATCCAGTGAGCAAACTTTTACTTTCATGTTTTTATATAGCATTATATTGTATAGGTCATTATTAAAACTGCAAATGTACAAAGTAGCAAACAGAAAATATAGGAATTGTTTGTTACTGTATGGCGGAACATCCACTCTCATTAAAGTGTGTGAAAAAAGCTAACAGATAAAAGAAATTGTGCGAAAGACATTTGTTAGAGACAGCAATTCAACAGCAAACATTTATGATAAGTTAAACATTAATTTCATGATCAACAACAATCTTTATTTGATAATCTAGTGATAGGTGTAAAATTTAAATATTCTTTTTAAAAGCATATGCATAATAACATATTTTGAAAATGATTAAAATATTTTAAAATCCTAAAAATAGAGACCCTTTGTTTTGGTCACTTCTGAAAAGGCTTTTTCAATGGACAATATCCCATGTTTATTTCCCCCGATATAAACTTTATTGTCACTAGTGTAATTCTCTGAAAAAAGTGACCAAAATAAAAGGTCTCCTTTTTTAGGATTCTAAAATATTTTATTAAGCACACACTTTTAAAAACAATATTTATATTTGATATTTAATAAAGAGACCGAATGACAGTCATAAAATTTACAATAGAAAGAATAGACAGAGACATAAGTATATTGATAACATTATACAAGGATCATTAAATAAGTTTCCAGACTTTTTTTCATATGGGCACTTTTATTGATAGTACACACATGAAACTCTAATCTCCTTCAAAGTAATCTCCTCCGGCTGCAATGCACTTGTTGTACCGTTCCAACAACTTCTGGAAGGCCCCATAGAAGTCCTCTTGTGTGAGCGTGTCAATAACCTTCGTCACAGCCTCTTTCATCTCCTCAATTGTCTCATAACAACAGCCTCTGAGCTTAGGGAATAACCAAAAGTCACAGGGAGCAAGGTCTGGAGGCTGAGGAACTGTCTTGATGCCCATCTTGGTCAAATAGTCTGTGACAAGGATGGAGTTGTGGACTGGTGTATTGTCCCGATGGAAATGCCACTGACCCAATTTGAAGAGTGCTGGCCTCTTCCGACGGAATCTCTTCCTGAACTCCCTTAAAACCTCAACATAGTAACCCTAACCCTAACACTTTAGCCAATCAACTCTGGTATATTGACTTCCTTACTCCTCCCACACGTCTCATCATCCCTCACAGACTCCCTGCCTTCCTTGAATCTCTTTTGCCACTCAAAAACTGATGCTCAATTCATGCAAGATGCTCCAAAAGCAGTCTGAAGCATTCCATACGTTTCCATACAGCATTTTTTCCAAGTTTAAAACAGAATTTTATTGCATATCACTCTTCTTCACGTCCAGATTGCATTTTTGAAATTCACCAACTGTGACAATCAGGCTTTAGTAGGGTGTATTCCATTTCCTGCTGTAGCTGTTCATTTGAACCTGAAATCATAAAACTTGGTCAGTCATCTCATAAGATGTATAGCAATAACATACTGAATTTTCAAGAGTCTACGACAATTCTAAATGCTTGTACAAAAAAGTCTGGAAACTTATTGAATGCACCATGTATATTGAATATGAGTTAAATAAAGAAAACCCAAGATAAAGAAAATTTCATAAGGGAAAATATAGTTGATCAATCCAATATCAAATGGTAATTTCACTTTGAAATATGTGATATTCCTTTTTACAAATGAAGGAAAATAAACCAATCTTTATCAAAAAGGTTTTCTTCTTCAAGTGGCTGAAAATTCCTTGTGGTAAGGTGGCATAAAAATAAAAATTATAATTTGATATTTTTGCATTAATAAATAAATGTTTCTATGAGGGTCATTCAATAAAGGGAATTTTGTAATAAAATGACCCATATTTAACCCAGGAAAAGAAAGAATTGATCTTTATTTTTTAATATAATAGCCATTCTTTAAAACACATTTTTCCCCATTGAAAAACAAGCTTTTGTATTCTTTCAGCATAAAAATCACTGGACTGAGTTTTTAGCCATTTGCTTACAGTGCTCTTCACTTCCTCATTTGAAAACTGTTCCACATAGAAATTTTTTGAGTGGGTCAAATAAGTGGAAATCAGGCTGGATCAGATCTGGACTCTAAGATGGCAGCTGTTCCCCAAAAGACTTACTGTTCTTGCTGCAGTATAAAGCCCAACATTATCATGGTAAAACCCAATAACAACTGACTTTAAAAAGGCAGGTCATTATGCACAAATTTGTACTGTACCCACAAAAATATCTTCTATTGTAAATCTTCTTGTCAGCCAATATTTGCCATGGTGGGTTTGCCTGGCCTGTCTTCATCTTGAATACCATTTCAGCCTTATTCAAGTAATTTAGCCCATTTGTAACTATTTTTTTTTTTTTTACTAAAACATGCTTCTCAATACAAATCAAACATTCTTCTGTAAGTTTCATATAGTTTGCACTTCTCAGCCACTAAAAATTTGATGACAGTCTGAAGTATTATTTAATTTGTTGCCTGAAAACAAATATTTTTCTGAGATTAAAATAATTTCAAATTCCAAACAATGCAAAGCTTACATTCTGGGAAAAAAGAATCTGGAAAAAAAGTTTATTTTTCGTTTTTTTCCCTCCTTAAAAATACACCTTATTCATTGAATGATCTTCATATCTAATAATTTTTATGTTTTGTTACCAATATCATAATGTAGGTTTTTAAATAATTAATAGACTTTAATAATTATACTTCTCAGCATTATCCAGATAATAGAGAATTCATAATACAGTTCTATTAGTATTGATTTAATAAGATAATGATTTAAATGATTACTGAACTCCATAAACATATTCAATACATTGTTAATGTATTAATCAAAAACTGGACTCACTGGATGAAAAATGTTAAACATTCTGGGACAGGTAGGCAGACGAAACTCCTCCCCAACATTTTCCACACCTCTAACTGCAAGGAATACTCCAATGGGAGAACCAAAAGCAAAGAAACTGGTTGGTTGAAAAAGTAGCTGAGGGTATTCTACAGAAGGTTGACCTGTGCCAGCCACACCCATTAAATAATCTACCGACACAGAAGTTTGGCTTGAGAGCATTCTGAAAAGTAGAAAATCTGTTTTAGAAATATATATTACATACATACACACAATTAGTTAAATATCTTAGTATGAATACCTTCTAAAAGTTTTGAAATAAGGAATTTGATTTTTGGTAAGAGTTATAAAAATGTATCTTGATACATTAATTGGTCTTGTCTAACTTAAGTCTGATTATTTACTAAGTGAAATGGATATTTTTTGAAAATGCTTATGTGTAAGAAGTTTGTACACTTCAACCATTCCCATGTGGATGAATATTTACTATTCTCATCAATATTACATAAAAACTCAAAACAACTGTTCTTACCTCTAACTCCAAACTAAAGTAAAAGGATAATCATGTAAGTTTCTGTATATATATTGACATTGTTTTTATCTTTAAACTTTGTTATTTTTGTTACCTGCCAAAAGGACTAGTTTCAATATTTCTTAGGTATGTCATTTTACACACATACACCAAAGATCAGAAAAAGATTCTTAATCAACACATGGTAATAAGCTATAAAAAATATTAGAATACAAAAAATCTTTGAAGCCTTTTCTTAAGTATTAATAAAATTATCTAATTGTTCAGTATTCCGTTATCTACAGAATTATATCTTCCAGTTCATTTATTTTATTCTCTTGCTAATGATAAACATCCTTTCTGTAAATGACAATTTGAAATCTAACAAGAAAAGAAAATTATTTACTTCTCTGTGTCTAATTGTTCAGCTTCCAGCAATTTCTTTTTAGCTTCTTCAGCTTCTTTAGCATTCTTTTCCATTTCAAGTTTGGCTTTCATTTCAGCTTCTTGCTTCTTGAGATTCTACAAAAAAAAAAAAAAGCCAACTTTGATTTTACTATACAAAAGTAAAAAGAAAAAAAGCAGTTTTATAAATTTATTTATATTTTTTTAAAAATCAATTTACTGATTTTCCTTATAACATTAGATGGTATCTATTAGTCTTTATTAGACTATGGATCTGGTACTGGACAAGATTGTATGAAAACTACTCGCCAATACAAGTCCCCCGCTGGCCAAAAGACAGCTTGGTACCAGTGGCATTGCAGAGTTGCCAAAATGATGTAGAAGACAATATTGAATTACTTTAGGAACTATCTCCTGACTCTTTTGAATTTAGAGTTCTCTGGTTACTCTTACCAAGGATAGAGAACCTAGTCTGCATACTGATAGCTAATGAAAGAACAGATGGATTCATACTTTTCTGAAGTAAATGCAAACAGCTTTGGCTAGAATTAAACTTGGTTGATTGATTCAATTTTCCATATGGATAACTATTACATAACCAATATTTGGGGAAAAGTGTTCAAAGTTTTCTCAGAGCATTCTTATAATAAAATAAGATATAAAAATATAAAAAATTATTTAGAAAAAAAACAAAATAAAATAAATTGTTAATTTTCTTATAATACTAATAAATGACTTACTTAGAAAAAACATGGCAGAATCCTTAAAGTTTGATCATGGTAAATAATAAGAACCTACACAAAATATTACTTTCAAAAGCAAAAACAAAGATTTTGAGCTTACCTGGATATTATAATCAATGTTACTTACTCGTTTTTCTTGCTCTTCTTTCAGCAGCATCTGCAATTTTTTTCTTGGCCCCATTGGCAAACCAAGATCTTTTAAATCTGCATCACAGCACATTCTCTACAGGAAAAAATAATAGGACTTTGTTAAAAGTAACTATAATTATAAAGAAAACATTAAATCATTTTCTAAATATAAAAAGTATTTTTTGGATTATTGATTTTTATCAAATGTCTTTCAACAGTAATGCAAAACTAGGAAATTAATGAGATCCTACAGCAATAAAAAAAAAAAAAAAAAAAATGTTTTGACCACAATCAGTTTAGGCAACTCACTAATGAATCCATGTCTATTTGTTCCTGTTCAAATATCTTGAGCTTGTCCTGAAGCCCCACTCGAGCTAAGAGTTCTTCTAGGGTCATATCTGGTTGTTGATCCTCAGTACTTTTCTCAGGAGGAGGCAGCTACAAATAAAAAATTTTAAACATGAAAATTTAATGTAATTTTAACATATACTAAATAAATTGTTAAATCATTAGGTCTTTCTTATTAGTAATTGTTATGTCAACAAATCCTAGGTTGAATGCTGTTCATACATATATATATAAAATATAAATGATCTGTAAACATTTTGTTAATAACATCTTTAAATGAGCCTGAGCTCATTTTTATGTAGACATTTAAATGGTTTTTCAAGTATTTATATCCAACATGAATAAATCTATTTACTATTAACCATTTGCTTGTATTCAGTTAACTGGTATGTAGCAGTAAAAAATTTTAAATCAGTCATTTGTTTGCACACATTTAAATGGATATACATATGATTTGTAAGTGAATAGTTTGTAGGTAATTTCATTTTTAAATGAGTTGGAATTAATTTGTTTGCACACGAGTATCAATATTGTTTCTAGACTGTGAATGGTTTCAAATATTGCTATCAAACAATAATTCTATTGATCATTTATTTGCAGTCAGTGAAGTAGTTCTAAGTATTACTACTTAAGACTAATTATTCCATTCATTCTTTTGCACAGTCAAATAGTTCCACGTATTACTGTGTTCATCTGAGTTCAAGAGGACCCAGTTTTGAAAAGTAGGCAGATAATAAATCATCATGTCTAAAACATACGGGTAATTTAATGCACTTCTCATGCAAATGTCTGGCCAGGAAAAGATATAAAGTATGAGAGGCAACCATTGGGGGGCAGTGCAATCTCAGCAATTTACGAAACTGCTACATGCAAATCAACAACCATGATGACAATGAAGACAAGGAAGAAGAAGACAACGAAGTAGTAAGAGACACAGGCAGAGAGAAACAGATATCTTCATTTTGTTTTGTCAGGAAAGTGATATCAGTGTTGGACTCTGACGCACTCAGATATCTTCTTTTTGCTTACAAGCTATTTCGGCGATGTCATTAAACTTCGACCCTAAGCTAAATACCACTTTTCGATAGCATAGATTCTGACCTATCCGTGCAAGAATGGATCGAGAAAGCAGAGTTAATTTGTCAACTCAGTGGCATAAAGAGCATAGAATGCGTAGTTCCAATGCACCTCTCTGGGGGGGTGTATGCAGTCTATCAACAATTGAGCAAAGACAAGAGAAGGGACTTCACTTGTATTAAAAGTGCTTTGTACACGGCATTTGCCTTAGACTCAGTCTCTGCTGGGAAAGGGGTTTATGGTGTGCAAGTTATATCCAGAAGAAACTGTTGACATATATCTGGCTGAACTACAGAGACTCTTAGTCCTGTCTGAAAAAAGGCCTGACATGTGCATTTATTGCAGGGATGTCTACGAATGTTGAGGAATTACTCCGAGGCTCATCACAGGTAGACAATATGGACATCTCGGAAGTGCTAGCATGATTCCAAAGACGGGCCCCATAACTGTGGAACAAGCAGTGGCTGCATGACCATCGCAGTGTCAAGACGAAGGAGACTAACTCACTGACAACCTGCTATAAATGTGATGGGCCCAATCACCTGGGTAGAGACTGCCTTCTTCAGCATAAACCTATACAGAAAGTGGGGTCCACACTTAAAATACTAGCCCTGTGCTATAAATGCAAAAACCAAGGACATATAGCCCAGGAATATCAGAAAAATGAATAAGGGGATGAAACTTTGGCACCAGTTTTTTTCCCCAAATCCCCAGTTAACAGGGTGCTACCCACAGTAAGCATGTGAATTAATGGGAAGAAGCACACAGCGCTTGTGGACAGTAGTTGCACTCAAACCCTGGTGTGCAAGTTATGTTGTCAGACGTGGGAAAGCAAGGAGGTTCTGGGTGGAATGGCCATGTCTGGCACTGGCAAAGTGAGATTTCTCCAGCATAGAACACCAATTTGTGCTGCCATCACCCTTGACGAGCCTGACTTTCACGAATAAGACGAGGGCAAGTGACTGAATCATGGAAATGGTCTGGTGACCAGCTGCCAGTATCTCTGAAAAACAGGCTTTCAGAATATCCCACCCTTAAGCAACTCCAAGGTGAATATAAGCAGGAGTTGCAGGCTTGGATTCAGTATGTCTGGCTGATTCCGTACCCGGAGGACGAACTTGGACCTCCTAAAGGCTTAATACTGCTAATGGCGATTGTGCAGAACAAACAAAACGTTCGTCCTGTTATGGATAATCGTGAACTTAATGAGCACGGTGACACGAATACGGCCAGTGCAGATGTTTATGCACTCAAATTGAGGGAGTGATGGAAGCAGGGGTTGAATGTTACAGTGTTAGACCTGCGCCGAACCTATTTACAAATACATATTGAAAGATCACTGTGGCTGTTTCAGACCATGGGAATCAAGGAGACCAGATACTGCCTTACCCGACTGGGATATGGTCTCAACATGGCTCCTAACATCATGACAGCAATTATGAATGCAGTCAGAGTGCAGAACGAGAACGTTCAAAAGGCAATATCATTCTACATTGACCACATTTTCGTCAATAAACGTATTATGTCTTCTCAGGCGGTCAAAAAACATTTTGAGCATTTCAGGTTGACATGCAAAGAGCCAGAGCCTCTCCAAAATGGGGTGAAAGTGCTAGAACTACATGTCAGTGGCAACGGAGAGAGATTTTGTTAGAGGAGAGGCAGTGACACTCTGGAGGTTCCACCTGTCATCACCCGTCAGAGCATCTTTTCTGTGTGTGGCAAACTGGTGGGCCACTTTCCCATATGTGGCTGGCTCAGAGTGGCAGTGGTGGCTATAAAACCTCTGTGTTGTCAGGATGGGATGATGAAGTGAGAGATGCTACCGTGAGAAGCATGCTGACCGAAACCGTGGCTAGAGTGACTTGGGATGATCCAGTCCAAGGAGATTGGTGCATTGAGTGGAATGAATTCAGTTTGGGTGGATGCTAGCTCACTTGCCATGGGAGTCGCCTTTGAGGTTAACGGTGGCATCATGGAAGATGCTTGTTGGCTTCAGCCAGAAAATGATGCAAGACACATAAACCTGGCTGAACTTGACACCACTTTAAAGGGAGTTAACCTGGCACTTCAGCGGCAAGCCAAGTTGCTTCACATTATCACAGACTCAGTGTGTACACATTGGTGGATCACTGATGCATTGACTGGAAAAGTTTGACTGACCACCAAGGTATCAAGTGAAATGCTGATATGGAGGCGGCTGGCCATGTTAGCCGAAACCATCAAGGAATACAATGTAGTACTGATTAGATCAGCCATGAATAAAGCAGATGCATTGGCTCAGGTTTGGCAACAGTGGCTAACCAGTGTTTGGAAAGGATCCAATCCTCTGCAACAACTGTGTTCCATCATCGCATACAGCCTGGATTCTGAGTGAACCATGAGCATTCACCAACAGTGTGGGCATCCTGGAATCAAACAAACACTCTACATTGCTAGAATGGTCAATCCCATTGTAGACAAAGTAGATTTTGGGATGGTAGTGAAAAGGTGCGAGGCGTGCCACACCTGTAGATGCTTTTTACAGGTACTGAGGTCAAGAAAAGGGGATCTATGCTCTACAAGTACCTGACAACAAGGAAAAGCACAGACCATATGCTGTGGGTGATATCGTCTGGATAAAACCCCCAGATATACCACCAGATGTACCACCAAATTCAAGCTCAGGGGAGTAACTGGTGTGGTCAGTCATCACTCAGTCAAAGTCAATGGAGTTCCGCGCCATAGAAAGCTTTTTATTATTAAGATTTTTCAGACTATTGTCTTCATCTTTATTGTTATTTCCACAACATTTCAGCCGATATGTCCTCCAGCCTTCAAGTGTTTGTCAAACTTGGGAACCTACATGGAACTTTGAACTATGTCCTTTATTGAATCCACGGGGGTCACCTGTTCTGATTCCTTTAACCATAACCGAGTACAACTGTTAAGTATTTCTGTATCATTACTTGCCTGCAGTCAGAGTTGAACCTGCAACTTCCAGATGATTATCTCCTTAGAAGCTTAGGGAACCAACGTCTATAACAGACGACCACTGTGGATTCAATAAAGGACGTAGTTTGAAGTTCCGTGTAGGTTTCCGAGTTCAACAAACACCTGAAGAAGGTCAGAGGACATATTGGCCAAAACGTTGTGGAAATAACAATAAAGATGAAAACAATAATCCAAAAACCCTTAATGATAAAAATCATCATGCTTCATCTCATAAATTCAGACAAATCATATAAAAAACCTACGTCCTTTTCAGGGGCTGATCCTGCTGTCCAAAAGTGAAACAGACAGCAAAAATCAGTCAGCGGAAAGCAGAATACCAATTACGCAAAAGCCTACCCCGCTGAACAATACTCCAGACACCACCAAGCCAGAGGCGGATGACTCCTTGACAGATCCAAGTTCGTCTGAGGATGACGTTCGTATCATTCCACTCAGGAGGAGCACTTGACAGAGGAGGCCCATCTGAAGTTGCATGGTGTGCAACAGTGTCAATCAGCTGGCAGAGAACAAATGAAATAACAGCTGCATTGGGACCTACCCCACTGGACAACACTTTGAACAACACCAGACCGAAAGGTGGGCAGATAACAGATCATCATGTCTAAAACATATGGGTAATTTGACGCACTTCTCATGCAAATGTCCAAGGAGGAGCACTCAGCAGAAGAGGCCCACTCCAAGTTGCACAGAGAGTGATCGGAATGAGAGGGTGCAAGATGAGTGTGGAAGTTTTCCCTTTTGACACAAAAGAATGTGCGCCTATGCTGTCCTCCCATTGCGCAAAACGTGCCAATTTCATACACACAAATGTCATTCCCAAGCAATCCCGACAGAGTTGTAATCTGAAGATCAAGAGAGCATGTGTTCATCCGGGTTCAAGGGCACCAAGTTTTGAAAGGTGGCCAGATAACAGATCATCATGTCTAAAACATATGGGTAATTTGACGCACTTCTCATGCAAATGTCCAGCCAGGAAAAGATATAAAACATGAGAGACACCCAGGGGGGAGGCAGTGCGATCTCAGCAATTTATGAAACTGCTATATGCGAGTCAACAACCACAACGACAATGGAGACGAAAAGAAGAAGATGACGAAGTGGTAAGAGATACAGGCAGAGAGAAACATATCTTCGTTTTGTTTCGCCAGGAAAGTGACACCAGTGTCCATAGATAGGACCCTATCAGGTTCTACCATTCCAGGCCAAAGTGGACTTGTAAGCAATGGCAATGAAGGAGTACTTCACATTCAACAGAGCTCCAAAACTGGAGATTCATACCATCAAATTGTTTAGTGTCATAACCAGAACACTTGTTGGTGGGAGGAGGTTCTTACTCCTGCGTTGAAATGTAGTCGGCATATTCTATAGCTCCAGCCAACTATGCTGAATATTGTATCTATGCTATGTATAGTTTCTATTTTAGGTAGTACAAATTTAACTTCTTGAAGCTGAATATGTTGTACATCAGTTGTTTCTGGAATATTTTTATCTATATGATACTAAAACTGGTAGATGGTACTCTGAACAGTTATACTTTGGTATACTAAATTGTTGAGTTTGTGTAGGGAAAATCGTAACTTACCTAACAAGTGTGTGGACATGTTTCGTAAGGTTCGGTCGCTTAACCAAAAAAAAAAAAAAAAGCTAAAATGACAACACACGGTCACTTTTATATTTGATTATCTTGTGTGAGTAACACAGACTTTTGCCATTCCTGTGCAAATGAGACTATAAAAGGAGCTGTGGAGGGAACGAGCAGGTGAATTCGAAGAAGGCGTGTTTGCATAAGCAGACATGTGCAACAGGATTGTCTGAGTCAACTCAAAAGACCGTAATGTTATTGAAATCAACTTTCAAACTAGAAGCTATTTCGGCAATATACTACTACCTTTCGGCGATGGAGGATAAGATGTATGACATCCGGCTGATTCCGGAGTTTAGTGGTGCTACAACCGATATGCCCATTGTTGAGCGGATCAAAAATATGGAACTTGTGTATGAGCTTTGCACTATGAAGAATGTTGAGCATATCCTGCCATTGAGATTCCAAGGTGGAGCTTTAGCCATATACAGACAACTTAGTGTGGAACAGAAAGCAGATGCAGAACAGATCAAGTAGGCCCTCATAACCGCATATGCTACTGATGCATTTAATGCATATGACCAGTTTGTCACTCGACAACTTCGCCCAGATGAGACGGTAGACGAGTTTTTTGCTGAGCTGCGATGCTGGCTAGGTTGGTTGGGGGACTGTTGCCCGAATATTGGTTAACATGCGCATTCGTTTCTAGACAACCACAACATCTATTACATGTATGACGTGGTATGCCACTGAGAGGGGAAAAGTAAGATTTAATTTCCCTTCCCCTTCTGTGTTTGAACTAACAAGCCCAGCGACTGACCGCTCAGGCAGTTAGAATGCAGGTCAAGCTATCTGCACTCCATAACCCCAAGTTGGTTGGACAGAGAAGGGGATATAGGTCATTGATTATCTGAGTAGCATGACCGGATGAGGTGGAGGAGAAGGAAAGAGGCCAAATGATTGGCTAGAGGCCTTCGCACCAAAAAAAATAATGGCTTTTCGTCAGAGGAAATTTGGAAGATCTTCAGTTTTAGGACAGCAGCGAGCGTGAAAAGACGTACTGATTTATTAGCCAAAACTCCGGAGAAAGAGTGGAACAGAAAATTTGGACAGAAGATAACGGTGCCTTCAGCCAGGTTCTACAGAATGCTGCTCGCCCGTAAAAGAAAGGAATCTACGAAGTAAACCCTTAAAAAAATAAAAAATAAAAAATAAAAGCTAAGTACAACTTAAAACTGTTTTTCCTTCTACCCTTCCAAAATATTGAAATTATATGCACTCTCTCAAGTTAAAGAAAGAAAAGTATAAAGAAAAGGAAAGAAGAAAGAAAGAAAAGAAAAAAGTGAGACATTTGTATTTAAGACTGTCTGCTTGTGTAATATAGCCGGCACCTTAAATATTTGTTTGGTCCTCACCTATTAAAATTTTGCTATAGTTTAAATGTTCCCTTATGTTGAAACCTATTCGTTATGTTGTTTATCTATCGAGTTGTCTTCTTTTGCACATATCTTTTTCAGTTTCATTCGCTTCAATTTATTCTCGCTAAATATCTTATTCACCTTAAAAACATTATACGGGAAATTGGAATATCCGACTGCAGTAAATAATATTTTGTCTTAACCTAGAAGTCCATGTTTTCCGTTATCTGAGGGGGTAGGAAAACAAAGGGACTTGGTGAGTATGTGTAACGTGAAATTGGAATCTCCCTTGCCAGCGTCGGGCTGAGTCTAGCCCCAAATAACCCCCACATTATTTGCCAGTTATCTTATGCCTAAAACAGGAGTCTTGACTAGGACTTATTTTGCAAGGTGTCAAGTGCCAGACTGCCCCAACATCACACGTGCGTAAAATAAACTCTCGTCTTGAGAATAATATTAATGCACCGTCACACGTGCCTCATCCAGGATGGAAACAATGAGTGCAGAACAACTATTAACCCAAATGAGAGCTGTCATGACTGACAACAAAGGCCCCGCGAAATTGGCCACCGCCTCTGCCAGACGAACACCTTCAGAATCAAAGGTGTTCAATGGCAGTAGAAAATTTGCTTGCTACAGGTGTGGTAGTCCCAACTACTTGGCAAAGGACTGCTTACAGAATCGCCAAGAGAGACCGGATAGTCGGATGCGCAAGGTTCATCGTGAGATACATTGCTTCAGATGCAGTGGCCTTGGACATATAGCATCGCAGTGCCAGGGAAACGCCAAAGGGTAGGAGGCATCAGCATTAGTCTCCTCCCTGATCAACTGAACACTAAGAAACTCCCCTCCATGAAAGTACATGTAGATGGGCAAGAGTGCACAGCGTTGATCAATTCCGGGTGCTCACAGATAACTGTTGAGTAAAGCCATGTGTCGTTTTTGGAAGCAGAAATCAGCAGGAGTCCTAACAGCTGACGGAAGGACATTGAATTATCGAGGATACGGCAGAATAAAGGTAGAGGTTGGCCAAGTTCTGTCTGTCGACATTGAAGCATTAGTTGTAGATAAACAATTTTTGGGCTTTGATCTATTGTTGGGGATCAATGCGATTAAGGAACTTAGTGGTGTTTATCTGATGGAATCTGGCAAAGCACATTTTGGACGTCTGAACAGATGTGCTGCCATCTCTATCGACAAGCCGGACTTTAGTGTGACAGTAACAAAGAATGGACTGCATCATGCAAATGGGCAAACGGTCGCTCTCCCAGAGAATTGAGTGATAGTGTGCAGGAATACGCAGTTCCTTGTCATGCCAGGGATGCCTATGAGAACGAGATCCTACAGTGGCAGCAGAATGGATGGCTGTTGCCATATTCAGAAGAACTTGGCCCACCCAAGGGTCTAATTCCCTTAATGGCGGTCGTGTAGGAGCAGAAGCATAAGGTGCGTCCGGTGCTTAGCTACCGGGAATTGAACGATTTTGTGGATGCTTTCACTGCCAATGCAGAAGTGTGTGCGTAGAAACTAAGAGAGTGGCGGCGACAAGGAGTCAATGTGTTGCTTCTAGATCTGCGAAATGCATATCTTCAAATCCATTTTGACAAAGCGCTATGGCCGTTTCAAACAGTCATTTTTAGGGGTCAGTGTTTCTGTCTTACGTGGTTAGGATTTGGGCTGAATGTGGCGCCACTTATTATGAAGTCTGTTATAGACGCTATCGTATCTCAAGACTATACAATCAAAAGTGCCACATCAGCGTATGTTGATGACATTTTCATTAATGAAAGCCTAGTTCCTGCGTCACGCATTCAACAACATTTTTTGAAGTATGGTTTGGTTTCCAAGGATCCAATGCGACTGAGAGATGGAGCCAGAGTTCTTGGCTTGCAAGTCTGGAAAAAGGATGGCACTCTCCAACAGAAACGAGGAAGTCAAATTCCGGGAATCCCTGATGGATTAACCCGTCGGTGCGTATTTTCTCTTAGCGGGGAAACTTGTTGGTCACTTCCCTGTATGTGGATGGCTCAAGGTAGCAGTTGCATTTATAAAGTGCCTGGTAACTGCAGTAAACAAAGGGCTGGGATGATAGAATCAAAAACGCTTCTGTCACATATTGGCAGAGACTTTGACCAGAGTATGAGAAGCAGATCCCGTTGGGAAAAACTGGTGTATGGTAAAGAAATTGCAGTCTGGGTGGATGCAAGTAGCGTAGCTAAAAGAGTGGCATTGGAAACAAATGGGACGATCATTGAGGATGTGTGTTGACTATGTCTAATTAATGATCTAGCTGAACTCGACACAGCTCTGAAAGGAGTCAATTTTTGCCCTTCAGTGGGAGGCAACAGTGTTACACTTGGTCACTAATTTGGCGTGCGTGCACCAGTAGATTTCCAACACTTTAACTGGAAAAGTAAGTGTGAACATGAGGGCAGCTGGCGAGATGCTAGTCAGTCAACGGTTAGGAACCTTGCGATCTCTGATGAAAGAATATGGATTGACCATTGATGTGAAACTCATGAAGTCCTGTCAGAACAGCGCAGATAGTCTCATCAGAGTGCCACGCAGGTGGATGGATCTGCTCAAGGAAGGAAAAGAGCAAGTGCTCGAGAGTTGTGCAATAGCGAGAAGACGACTGGACAAGGACTAGGTGGCTGACATTCATCATCAAAGTGGACATCTGGGTGTGAAGCAGACTTTATACTTCGTCAGGTTGGTTGACCCGCAAGTGTCCAAAGAAACTGCTAAATCTGTTGTGAAAGCCTGCGAAACCTGTCAATCGATAGATCTGGCGCCTGTTCGCTGGAGAAAAGGAAAACTTAGCATGAAGGACAACTGGAGCAGATTAGCGATAGACATAACCCACCACAATGGTGAGAATTTTCTAACTATCATCGACTGTGGCTCCTCGAGATTTGCAATATGGCGGCCACTGCGCCGACAAAATGCGTCCACTGTTATCCAACAGTTGGAGAATGTTTTCCTTGAGCGAGGTCCGCTGATGGAAATATTGACCGACAACGACACTGCATTCACTAGTAAAGACTTTGGAAAATTTGCGAGGAATTGGGACGTGCATCTGCGGTTTCGATGTGCCGACTCACCAAGTGGAAATGGAATTGTAGAACGAAGTCATAGGACCATTAAGACTATCGCCACCAGAAAGAATTGTTCAATATTGGAGGCGGTCTACTGGCACAACATCACCCCAAATGATGACGTTTCACCTTGCACTGTGCCGGCTAATGCGCTACATGTCCAAATAAAAGATGTTGAAGATAACCCGCTCCCCAAACCAGAGGTGACTAGAGGGAAGTATGAAAAAGGAGACATGGTTTGGATTAAAAATCCACGTGGCAAGTGCACAATAAAATATAGCACTGGTCGCGTTATTGAAGTGATCAGCCCGCAGTCTGTGAAAATTGATGAGGTGCCTCATCATGTTAATGACCTCTGGCCAGTAATATGGATGCAATAATCGAGTGATGAAAGCAATTCTGAGGATAGTGAGTGTTTAGACATAACACCAACAGCACAAGACTTATAATACTAGTCGGACTGTAACTGTAAAGTAAGTAAAGTTGGCGACTGTAGTCGAGAGCAACCCAAAGGCTCCCTTTTCAATAGCTACTACACCGAGGTGTAGGAGAGGGCGCTATTCCTTTCCCTGGATTGCTCCACTTTACCCTTGATACATACCTTATAATGCTGAGTGTTAAGCAGGGAGACATCGAGTACCATTTTTTAAGTATTTGGTATGACTTGACCTGGGATTGAACCCCAGTCTCCTGGACCATTGCCGAACACTCTACCCACTAACACTTGAGTTAATAAACAATTAACTTTTTTTCTCTGTGTATCATTTACCTTACCACAATACAACAGTATGAAAATGTAGGAATTGCAAGATTTTTTTAAAAATTTGGTTGAAGTCTTGGATAATATGTGTGTGTGTGTGTGTGTGAAAGTGCTACTTTTTTTTTTTTTTTACAGAAGGCTATCTCCTTAAGAAGTTTAGTTTTTCATATTTGTATTTTAAAAGAGGTCTTGGTAATATTTTTGGCATGTAGAGACTAAGTTGATGAAGTCTATTAGAAAATGTTTCACTGTATATGCCTTCTGGCAAGCCATGCTTTTTCCTGAAATTTTGTCGCAGAAATGTAATTTAATTCTTCATTTAAACAACACAAAATACAGCGGAGATTTAAGACAGAACTATTTTAAATCTAATTTGTGCATTTTTTTAAATGAACAGTTTAGTAGAATAAATTTACTGACCTCTTTGAAACACTTCTGGAAATGGATGACTTCCAATTTTTGCCTATGTGTTATAACCAAACAGGCGACATTACCACACTAGATGGACCTCTCTGAAACTAGTAGACATATTCACCTACCTAGGAAGCAGCATCTCATCAACTGAAAAAGACATCGACACACGACTAACGAAAGCATGGACAGCTATTGATAGGCTCTCGATCATATGGAAATCAGACCTGACCGATAAAATGAAACGCAGTTTCTTCCAGGCAGCAGTTGTATCGATACTACTATATGGATGCACTACTTGGACGCTAACTAAACGGCTGGAGAAGAAGCTAGACGGCAATTACACAAGAATGTTGAGAGCAATATTGAACAAGTCCTGGCGTCAACACCCCACAAGACACCAACTATACGGCCACTTGCCTCCCATCATGAAAACTATACAAGTTAGACGAACCAGACACGCAGGACACTGCAGGAGAAGCAAAGACGAACTCATCAGTGATGTACTCCTATGGACCCCCGCATATGGCCAAGCAAAAGCAGGACGACCAGCTCGAACATACATACAGCAGCTATGTGAGGATACGGGATGTGACCCTGAAGACCTGCCAAATGCGATGAATGATGGGGAGGAGTGGCGAGAGAGGGTCAGAAATATCCGTGCTGGAGGCACGACATGATGATGATGATGATTCTAATTCTTGTCTTTCCAAGAGAGTCTGATATTTTGATGCTATTCCCAAGGACAGTTTCATTTGGTTTAGTTTATTGTTAAGGAATGAGTTCCAAAACTTGTCCCATTTGTTTAAAATGTATGTGCTGATGGCTGCTTTAAAGTTTGTATGAGATACTCTTGAATTTGAAATGCTTATTTCTAAGGGTTTTTTTTTTTTGCTGCCTTATCAGCCTTTCTGTTTCCACAGATGCCAATGTGGCTAGAGATCCAACAGAAAATTGTGTGTTTTGTTACATACAATATTTACTGTTTAATAATTTGGTTATTATGGGATTAGTTATACTTTTGTTTTTAAATGAGGTGAAGACAGCTGGGGAATCTGAGAAAATGATGTATATGTCTAGCTTAATTTCTGTAATAACATCCATTGCTAGAGCTTCAGACTGAAAATAAAAACTTGTCAGGAAGTTGTTTCTGGATAAGTATATCGTAGAAAACAACAGCACATGCAACTTTCTCACTATTTTTGGAGCCATCAGTGTTTATAATGCTTATAGTTTGGATATTTGCATAAAGCGTTATGGATTTCTTCTATGAAGATTGTTAGGTTAGTGTCAGTTTTAGGATATTTGGTAAGGTTTGATAAGACTAGGAGGAGGGGTTAGTAACCAGGAAGTGGTTTCTGAAATCTTAGTATCATGGATGAGAGCATTATTGATTAATAATTCATTGACATTGTTTTCCATGCAGATGCCAAAAGGCTCTATTCCAGTTTTCTTACTTTGCATTTTGGTTAGAAGTTAAATATGGAGTTGTTTGGACATGAAAGAAGTTTTGTACAATATTGTAAAGCTTATTAGTATTCTCTTAGTGATAGTGGAGTTTCATAGGTTTCTGTATATGAGCTTTTGATTGGGGAAGTATTGAAAGACCTCATAGCAAGTCGTAATCCTTGGTTGTGAATGGTATTTAGTTCCTTCAGATAGGTTTTTCTTGCAGCACAGTAGATAAAACATCCATAGTCTAGTTTGGATCCGGTCAGTGTTTGCTACAGCTTAAGCAATGTTTGTCTGCTCTCCAATGTGTATAAGCAATTATTCTGAGTAGTTGCATTGTTTTGTTACATTTCATCCAGAGTTGTTTCATGTGTGTTGTGAAAGTTAATTTTCTGTCAAATATAATGCCTAAATATTTCTATTGATCAACTATAGGAATTACTGTCATCTAGTTTTAGTTCTGGATTGTGGTATAGTCTTCAAAGTTGGCAGAAGTGTACACATTGGGTTTTCTTTTTTGAAAATTTGAATCCGTTTACTATGGTCCATTTGTTTATTTTATTCAGGCATTGTTGGAGTTGAATGTTTTCTGATCTGTACCCTATTAGGTCAGTGACATCCAAAGAGCAGTCAACACCAGAGTTTAAGCATTTAACAATGTTATTTATTTTGATATTGAAGAGTTACAGATAAGATGCTCCCTTGAACAAACACCCATGTCTTGGTTATATGAGTCTAAGTAAGTGTTAATACAAGCATTAAAGGTTAAATTTAAAAAGAATTTGTGAATGAAAATTGTCAGTCTTTCTATCATAGTCCAGGATGATCCCATATTTCCAAATTGTTTTGTAAACCTTTTCTAAATCACTCATCATCCTCAAGTCATGCTGACAGCATAGATTTTTCAACTCTCTCCATCTGTCCCTATAACTCCAGGCAGGTCTTCCAAACTACATCCTGTGTCTGCTGACTCTGTAGCTGAGGCAAATAAGTTCTCACTAGTCAGCCAACACTGACATATCTATGTGTAGGAGTCCATTGAAGAATGTCACTTATTAGTTCATTCTTGCTTCTCCAGCAGTGTCCTACATGTTCATCTTACTTTTTTTAGATAGTAAGTAAGTGGCCATACAGCCGTTTTGTGAAGTGTTACTAAAAATAGAGACATAGAAAATATACTCTGCTACACTCTCTCAAAAGAAGTGAGCAAAAATTGATTTTTTATGCCTGGGGAACACACAACACATAGCGTCTCAAAATGCAAAAAGAAAAGATGTGGAGTATGTAATATAATCAAAGGAAAATCCTCTACCTCCAAAAACTTAAAACAACATTCATAACAAATAGAAATTTAAGCAACATTTTTAAAAATATAGTCTACATAATCAAATGCATAAACTGCAACAAAATTTACATAGGATGGCCACAAGCACTGAACAATAGAGTGTTGCATATTGACCTTTGACAGAGCCATCAATCAGGGATTTCTTTACACAGGATGCATCTGTGTAAACAAGCAGAAGCTGCTCATGTAGGTTGACAAAGAATGCATAGGTGTGATAAAATTATATATACACAGGTACCCACGTCAAATACGGTCAGTCTTGGAGTCACACAGTCACAGAGCCACACAGTCAGTCAAGGAGAAACAGAAGAAGTGCTAAGTAGAGCCTTGAATAAGGAAGTACAGCATGGTTAAGTTATTATGGGTCAATATAATAATCTTCCAGTCTGTGTCCATCTGTCTTCATCTCCCTCTCTCACACTTAGCCAACTTCACACCCTTTTGAGAAATAAAGAGTTATAATTTTGTACAAGAATGTGTTTTTGCGTCTTCATCAGGCTATAAAACAGAGTCTCTTTGGATAAAAGCAACATCAAATTATCAGAAAACTTTATATATCAAAACATGAATGCAGCTTTGAAATAAAAAAAAAAAATTTTAAATAATACCAATATAACAGACTAATCACTACTCATTACAAAAGAAAAAATATAATTGATTGATTTAAACCAACATTAAACAGAGCTTAACTAATTGCACACATACAAACATATATACACACCGACTAGCTTAAAACACATCTACATGTGGGGATAAATACATTCATTCTCAAATACATTGAATCCACTCAGTGCCCTTGAAAATATGTGTGTGCATGTACACATAAGTGTACATACATATGTGTGTACACAAACAGAGAATACATACATATATACAAACACATCAATAACAAAAAATACACATTTACATAGACTAGAGGTAAAAGAGAAAGAACAAAAAAAGTTATTAACAAAACAAACAAAAATTAACTCCAATGAGACAATCACAGACACAGAACTAGATTTAAGCAAAATAAAAACAAATTATCAAAACAATCTTTACCATAAAGTAATTCAACACACAACCAAAAATTCAAATGCCTGACAAAGACTAGAATAATAACAAATAAATAAACAAATATAAATAGTAAATTTTAAATCATTTTGTGGATCTCAATTTCTCCCTTTGCACAATCAATCTAAAAAAGAAAATGCAATGTAATCCGGTCATGAATTAAAGTGTATAAAATGAAACTCACCTCCATGTTTTCAACTGCAGAGACTTCTGGAGTTGGTTCTTTAGATTTATTTTCTGATGAAGCTGTATCAGGATTGCTTAGTGGGTCATGCTGGTGCAGAAGGAGGTCAAAGAGGATTGATGAACCTTGTCAGTTAAAGGAAAATAAAACTAGATTATTAAAACATTTTTTAAACTGATTTCTTAGCCATCAGTCTATCATTTATAATAAAACTTATATTTGCAAGGATACTATTGTACAAAACATCCACATTAGGAATTTTGGATTAATGAATAACTAATTTCTTGCATCATTATCATCATGATCAAAAAAAAAAAATCACTAATCACACTGTAGTTTTCCAAACTTAGCTTAGAGCAAACAAATAACTTTTGCAAAATTTGATCTCATAAAACAATTTTACTTCAAGCATTAAACAATTGAAGTTTTGTATTTATTAAATTAAATTAAAAGCTCTAAAGGCTGAGTTATCAAAATTATTCACTGTAGAGCATTAAATACTGAAATTATCATATCAAATCAACACACTACATTATACAGATTCATTGCTGCTCTGACATACTTCATTATTAACAAAACTTTTTCTTCAAAAGGTTTTCTAGTGACACAAATCTAACTTTGGCTGTGTCCAAAATCAAATAAAATTTTATACATTATCCAGTAGATATGAGACTTTGCATAGTTTATACAGCTAATACAAAGCTATCTACTCAGTAAGTTTAATCAAAATAAGAAATTCAACAGCACAATATATATATATATATAAAATCATCATCAAGTCGCACTGTAAGCATGGATTTCCTTGACTTTCTCTCCATCCATACCTATCATCTATCACTCCTAGCAGGTTTTCTAAACTACATCCTGTGTCAGCATAGAGCTAATGTTGATAAGTTCTTGAAGATCAGCCAACACTGGTATGTCCATGTGTAGGGGTTCATAAAACACCAGATGAGTTCATCCATGCTCCTCCAGTGTTGTCCCACATGTTTTTTTCATCTTATTTAGATGGTTTTAGAGATGGGAGGTAAGTGGCTTGTATAGCTGTTGTTTCGTGGGGTGTTGCTTCCAGGATTTGTTCAATATAGCTCATAGCATTCTTGTGCAGTTCCCATCAACCTTTTTCTCTATGCCTTTTGCTGCGAGTATAAATTTTGTACAACAAAAATTTTTGTTTACAACTACAAAAAAAAACAACAAAAACAACAGAGCAACACCAAAGAGAGGCAATCCGTCACTGAAACTCGGTTACTTGCTGAACCCTCCTCCGGGTTACACCATATCCAACCATCTTTCAAATTGTTCACCAATGACACCTTCTTCGCTATTAATCTCTGTACCTCAGAGGCAAAAGAGTTCTCTCACAACCCTCACTATGCCCTTGTTTTATAGTTGGCAAAGCATGCTGGTCACACAGTCAATACGCATAAATATTGCAGTGACGGTGCGTACTAGTTTTCTCCCTGCATTAAGGCTTCGCACACCAGGCAAAGACAAGCTCTTTTATGGTGACAATAAGGTAAGTCATTATCTGATTCAAATTCCTGACCGTTGCATGTGCGACAATTTCCCAAAACGTTATATCTTAAATTGAATCTATATTTTCCATTGTGAATATTGGAAACTTCTATGCCATTTATCTTTTAGCATGTTTCCTATAAGTTGTAATTGAATATATTTTTGCTATCTGTGATTTATATATATATATATATATATATATATATATATATATATATATATATATATATATATATATATATCCAACATATATTAATAGCTCAGCACCAAATTACAAAAATTTACACCCCTTAATATCAATGTGTTTTTTTTATCTACTACAATCAATTACCTAACAGTTGATCATTATTTCTAGAATTGTCTTAAGTTAGTTGATGAAGTATTTTCCTTATTCATTTTTTAATAGTTTTTATTTCATCTGCTTTTTATCTTTATGATTAAAAAAGTACACTAAAATAAAAACCAGTGAAAAAAAAAAAAAATCGAAATTGAATTATTAACATGTATTTTATTTTAGTCAGTCTATTTTCTCTATGGAATATGATAGTTTACATATTGGTTGGCAACACAAAACTACTGCTGTTAAAACAAAAACTGTGCCCCTCCCCACAATGATTCTTTTATACCGGTTCTGGCTGACCAAAATTTGCACATGTTGCAAACCCCGTCCTACCAGAGACGAGACATGTGACTAACAAATTGCACTCTCAACGATGCTCACGCTTCTGTTTTTCTATACTTTCAGTGCTCTAAACACAAGACACATTCACGCCGTGGTGTTTACCTCTAGGGGATCACCGCGTACTTCATTGATGTGATCATCCTTGCACTTTGGGTTGAGAGTTCACTGTCACTCCCATTCTCCAAGGTATCCAAGCCTATGACAGGACGCAGGTCCCTTACATGACGGGGCATCCCATCAACAAGGATATTCTGTGGGCTGATCACACCTGTAACACGTCCACATGTATAGGGGGACATGCACCGTCCATTTGGGGTCTTCATCCAGACATGATCACCTATGTTGTATCTTACCTACTGCTGTTTGGGCTTATCTGGAGGGAGTGCATTGATACCTTTTAGTCGGACACAGTAGCGATGAATCAGGTTGGCAGGGGCAGTCAGCGGTAACACATTATCCTTAGGAGTGACATTATACCAATAGACTGCTTCCATTATAGGGCAGTTTCCTTGTTGCAATCTGTTTCACGCTCTGATGACATCGTTCCACAATGCCATTACCAGAGGGGACGTGTACACAACAGAAATGCAATCGGACTCCCCATTCACTTAGAAAGTCCCTGAAGACCTTGCTGCAAAATGCATTTCAGCCGGCACCCTGTGCTCATAGAACAGACTCTCAAGGTAGCTGACAATGCTTGCTGCATCTTGTCTCAGATGACGCCAAATTGAAAACCATGCGGGCTCGCTAAGTTTATGTGCTGCGTGTCCCTCGCCTTTCATAACCAGCTTGCATCCTCTACGGCAGCTCCATCGTGCTCCAGTGACACTCCAGTGGCTAGGGAACTTCCATCAACCCAAACATCAAGCTCAGGGCCATCAATACACAACTTTCCTCACACACAGTCCCCTTGGCACACTCTTGCGACAACTTCTGTTATCATTGTTGTTAACAGAACATCAGTCACTTTGACATCCCAACCCTTCGTCATGTCTGCCACTCTCCTCTTAATGAATGCTGCAGCCACTCTGAGCCATTTAACCACTGGGAAGTGCCCGACTAGCTTTCCACAAAATGAAAATACGCTGCGTCGGGTAAGGACCTGTGGCACACTTAAGACCTCGTTCCCATATTAGCATTTTGCCCTCTTCCCAAACTGTTAAGCCAAGCACTCGTGCACCGTTCTGCAGCTGCTCTGGTTCCTTGCTTGCCAGTCTAAAGTTAGCCAAATGTTTCTTCACCCTGGTTGCAGAAGCCATATCTTCATTGATAAAGATATCATCGATGTATGCCGAAGTTGCCTGCTGCACTGCGTCATCTTTCAAGAGGGTAGCCTCAACAATAGTTCGCATGCTACATTGAGTCCAAACCCATGTGCGATAGGCAGTACCTTTTTCCTTCGATGATAACTGTCTGGTATGGCCACAAGGATTTATGCAAACGCACTTGCAAATACACTCTTCGGAGATCAAGCACTGACACTTTGGAGCCCTTCCTTCTCCACTCTCTTAACTTTTGTGCACAGACGTTCGCATGCGCTGTATAGGTGTTGACATATCTATTCGTGAAAGTATAACAACAGGCGCACTTTCGACTTATTCTGTTAAAAGACGGCCATTAATGGAATTAGGCCCTTTGGGGGACCAAGTTCCTCCTCAGGATAAGGAAGCAGCCATCCATGTTTCTAACTCATGTCAACTTAAGCAGACAGGATAATCAGGCACCTTGTCCATAAGTAGATCAGATGGCTGATTACCTGACCATTTCCATGACACTGTCCAAGACCTGGTCTACTCATTGAACTCAGCGCTGATGTCCGGTTCCTCTATTCTGATCGCAACACAGCTCTGTCATAAAGAAGATAGCATCACTGAACTGTTCTATGTGGACTCCACCCAACATCCTAATAATATCCATGCTAATTAGCATGTCGAAACCCAACAGTGAACTGTTCACGACCAGCACATCAGCTTTCACAGGACTTACGTTATCTACCGCCAGCGTGATAGTCCCAATGCCATTACTGCGGAGAGTCTTACCGTCGACTGTCAGAACGTCTGATGCCTGCCAACTCCAGGAGTTGCACTCCGATCCAGTCATGAAGGACTGAGAACATCCAGAGTCCACCAGTGCCATGCACTTCTTGCCATTAACCACAGCTTCAATC
This sequence comes from Sepioteuthis lessoniana, assembly GCA_963585895.1. Taxonomy (NCBI): domain Eukaryota; kingdom Metazoa; phylum Mollusca; class Cephalopoda; order Myopsida; family Loliginidae; genus Sepioteuthis; species Sepioteuthis lessoniana. The sequence continues at coordinate 42,811 of CAUZXS010003709.1, forward strand.
ATGGGGAGCACCTCTTCTAATTTGAATGGGGAGAGAGTGGCGCTAACATCTCGCCCGTTTCCATTTCCCGGACAGTTTTCTCATTAAGTAACCAGTTTCGTTGCAGAGATAACAGCAGATGGCTGATCTCTCTCTCCGGTTTCTAACACTGCTGTGCTGCATACAATCTCTAACCAGATGGTTCGGGCCCCCACATCTGAAACAGGTGATGTCACTCCGACCAGTTTTGTGAAGGTTTGGTGTATGTGAGGCCTACTCAGGTTGCATTGCAGCAGCCACATGCTCGTCCAAGGTGTCCACTAATACGGTGCAAGCCCTTTCCAGCATCTCTCTTAAAGTTAGGGTTTCTAATGTGGTTGACGATCGGAGGAGTCCTCTGACATAATTCGGTAGCCCATTGATGAAGGTGTTCCTAATCCAACATTCTGGCGGCATTTCACTTACTAGTCATGCCAATCGTTGCAAGTCTGTTAGGAACTTACCTGCAGTCTCTTCTGGACAGAGGCGGCACATGGTAAATTGTTCAAAAGCCACGAACAAATCGGTTCCGTAGGCTTTTATAAGAGCATGCTTGATCTCCTCGACATCATCTCGTTACTCTTTGGATAGCTGCCAATATGTTTCTCGAGCCACACCTTTTAATCATAGTGGCAGAACTTGGTTATCTCACAAAGCTTGTAAGTCAATTCCAGGTCTTCCAACTATTCCCTTATTGCTGCTGCGCCGCTGAATGCGGGGATAAGCCAAATGTTGAATTGCCTGGATGCCATGGTTAATAAATGCCAAAATAGCTTGTTAAACTTTTAACTGCTCGCCAACAGTCCTGCCTCTCTGTTTCTTTTCTCTCACTCTTAATCTCCGACTGCTTCCCACGGGTCTTGTCTCTGTCTCTGTTTCTTTCTCTTACTTGCCGTGTCAATACACTGGTTTACACAATTTTGCAGTCAAAACGACATCTATGCCCCTCCACAGAATGCTTCTTTTATACTGGTTCTGGCTGACCAAAATTTCCTACCAGAGACAAGACACGTGACCCACAAATTGCACTCCCAATGACGCTCATGATTTCATTTTTCCATACTGGTGGTGCTCTACATACAAGACACATTCGTGCCATTTCAAACTTTGAGGTAGGCCATTTTGCTTGTCACTTCTTTTTTTCTTTGACAAGAATTGCAGATTTGTACTGAATTCATATGAAAGAAATTCAATTCACACAGCTTCACCGTCATATTTCATTTTTCTTGTTCACTCGGTTCACCACCTGTTTTTTATCCAGCTGTGGACGATTGCTGAATTCACGTAAACGTCAGCTGTTCTGCCTGCATATACAGCAGACTATTCGTTATCTCTTCGAACGACGAATCCAGGTTGGCTCATCAGAGACAGCAGTCTGCAGGTTCTGCCTTTCAATTTCACTACAGATTTTGACCTTCAACTTCACTTATGTAATGATATGCATTATTATCATTACTAAGTAAAAATGTCAAACCATTAGCAAATGATTAATAGAATTAGCAGGTGAGAAAATTAATCTTTCAAGTTGCTTTAAGCCATATGAAATATTGTGGTGAGCTGAATATAACCCAATAACTTGATATAGATATTTAATATCATCTAGAATCCAAACTAAAAAGCATAAATAGTATTGTTCCTTATTAGTCAATTCCTTACCCAAACTATGACCAGCTACAGATAGTGAACCACGGAATGTAGGGTTTCTCTTCAAAAATAGTGTGTACAAACGATTGATCTCAGAACCAACTGTATCACACATAGTCTGCAAATAAAAATAAAAAATATTACTAAAATGATGAGAAAGAAGGAAACTTGTACTACATTAAATGTATAAAATAAATCTAGTAATAAAATAAACAAAAATATTAAATACTTTATTAAAGAATATATTAAAAACAAAGAAAATTAAATACTGTGACACATTCTTATATAATGTCATTTAAGATTCTTTTTTTTTTCAGAGAGCAGTTCCACACAAATTTAGGATATAATACATAAATATCTATTTTTAAGAAATAATTCTTAAAACTTTTATTCTGATTTCACTGTTTGATGAGTGTTTTCCCTTAACAATGAAATTCTAATATTTCTTTAAATAATTTTCTCCAAAATCTACAGAGTAAAGAACCTAAGAAAAAATAGTTAAAGGATGCTGTCAAATAATCAAAATGGGTAAAAACTATAACCAAGTACTCAAGTTAGATTTATAAATCAACAGGACTTACCTGACAGTACGTGGGACTAGTATAGAATAAAATATCCAATAAAGTATCATTCACAAAATGACGAAGTTTTCCTGTGCTTGGTAATGTTATTGCTTTCAATCGACTAAAAATAAATACTGACATTTTAAAGAGGAAAAAAAAAAAGGCTGATTATTTTTCTGATATTCTAAATGATAATTTAATTGCCTATCTCATAGGGTACAAAAAGTTTGTCTATTTCTGAAAAAATCTTAATAGCAATAGTTTGAGAATGTTTTCAGCAAAAGTAAAACTATTACTGAACTTTTTTTAAAATAAATTTGCAAAAGACATACAATTAAAAGTAGGATTTTAAGCTACTTCCTACAGAAGGCTTTACATGTATTTGATTTATATATTAATTAACTATTTCAAAATCATCAACATGAACTCTTTAGATATTTTTGGTGATTTCACAAAAAGTTCATGTACCCACATTTTTTGAGAATATTTTTTTTTTTACTTGAAATACAGAAATCTTAAAATCTGAGTAATTTGCAATCTTTTGTAAAATCAACCCCCTAAAACTATCTTATATTTAGAAGAGGACTTCTGTATAGATAACATTTTTTTGTAAGTTCCCTTTTGCTTCATATTGGAATTTGTAGCAAAAGTTTTAACATTCTCTCTTTAGCCCACACAACTAAAGATTTAGTTTAGCTTACCTGCTAGATACAAAGGATCCAGTTCAGAATGATATTTATATTGTAAATCGAATGCCTTACTAAGAATATTAAAAGTAATTTTGAAAATTTTAAAAATTAAAAAAATGGAAAATACAGTTAACACGGAAAATATCTCAGTTATTGAGTGGTAACTGAACAAAGACATTTTTGGATTGTTGTAAGATAATGAAGGTATAGAATAAAATACCTACATATGTCTATGAATTCAGTCAAAATCTGCAATTCTTGTCAAAATTGAAGAAAACTGTAGAATTCCAAATGAAAAAATTTTTTCTAAAATTAAGAGTTTTTAAAGAGATGTTCTCTTAGATGTTTTTCAGCAACTTTTTTAAGCTTGTTAATGTTTCATTGCTATTGAAATTCATTTACTTTTTAAATAATTGCAATTCTATAAATAAGAAGTGACTTATCAACCTTAAAGGCTACATTTGGTGGCATTTAAGGTCATACTTAAACACATTTGGTGATACAAACTCATTATAACTAAGTGCAACATAGCTAACAAAATACTGAACAACAAAACCATTGAAAATATTCCACTATTTGGTAACTGACATTTGATACCAATGTCTACCAAAAGACATGAATTCCAAAATTCTTAGCCTTGTTTCCACTGCTAGTTAACAGTGGACAAGTTGGAGCAACTTCTTTGCTAAAATTATCTTTCAAGTAATGATAGAATAAAAGAACTGTTAGAAATTATAATTTATTCAAATGTGTTTTTTATCAACACATTCAATAGAGCTTACATATCAATTCCTGTTGCATCTCCATGCAGTGCTGTGTGCCAATGAACTGGTAGGAATTCAACACGTCCAATTCTTCCAGATTTTATAGCATCACTGAAGTGTGACTGAAGAAGTGTTTGGGAAATTGAACGAAAGTCATCAACTGAAATATGAAATAAAGAAAAATATTTACACACTGTGATGAATACTGTTTTTCTCATCAGCAATTATAAGTGAATGGTTGAATGATTTAATCATTAAAATAAATATTAGATTCTTTTAAAAAGTCATAAGTTCTAAGCTTTAATTAGAAAAGCATGATTAAAGATTTTTGTTGTGGCAACATAATACCACTTCTTCGAAAAACTAATTCAGATTTTTCAAGTTTTATAAGAAGTGGTAATGTGTTGCCACAACAAAAATCTTTACCTATGCCCTTCTTTCTGGATGAGGCTTAAAACTTTTTGAACAACCCTCATACATTAGGTTTATTAGAAAGAAAAATTACATCAATCTGGAACATGAATAGAAGAAAATGTCACTATTTTACTAAATGGTCAATGTTGTAAATGGTTCATTTAAACTCTTACAATAAGAATTTAGTAGTCTAAACATTTAAAAGAATCTATCAGTTTTTAACATCATTTTAATTTAATAGATTTTTCCCTAACTCATAAGAATAGACATCAACAGCTTAATGCCACATCCAAGTATATATTTTCTTTACTTGATGAAACAGGAGAAATAATTTTAAAATAAAAACATTTTAATAAAATCTTCAAATCCTTTGTAGTGTGACGGCAAATTGACTAAAATCCCTAAACGGGACTTTATTTTCGCACGTGTGAAGACGGGGCAGGTTGGCACTTGATCCCCTACAGAAATAAGTCCTGTTCAGAGTTCTTTTCTCAGGCAGATAAGAACTGGCATATTACGTGAGGGAATAATTTAGGGCCAGACTGGCCACCGCTGGCAAAGGGGTCCAAAATTTCACACTATCACACACCCACCAGGCCGCTAAACTTCTTTCCCTTAGATAATAGAAGAATACGGGCCTATAGGTCTTAGTTGTAATAATATTAATGTTGTTGTAGTAGTCGGCAACTCCGGTTTCCCGTGTGATACTTTAGGAATTAATAGGACAGTTCTAAGCAAGATAATGTAAGGCGAATAGAAGCTGAAAGGAAAGCATGAAATAATAACATAGACCACATGGTAAAAATGAAAATACATAGGTTCTTTACTACGGTTATATGTATATATACGTCCAAAGTGTCAAAAACATATAATAGGATAGTCCATGAATATAAATGTCTTTTCTTTGCTTTTATCCTTTTTCAAATTGAGAGAGAGAGAGTGGTAAACAAAATTTGGGTGTAAAGGAAAAATGTCCCAAAGTTACTTATCTTATTTTTTTGACGGGGTTCCACTGGAGAATTTTTCTTCTTTCACGGGCTAATAGACTTTGTACTGTTTTTAATACTGGCTTGAAGGATTTTGGAGTCCTTCGTGTCTCAGTTAGTCTTTTGTCTTTAGCCCGGAGTAAAATGGCTATCGTCCGTCTGCCACGAGCGTTGCTCAAAAACTTCCTTTTTTGTATTTACTTCCGCTGAGGGGAAGGGAACCCCACTTCCGTTTGGGGTCCCCGCCAATCATTTGGCTTCATTTTCTCTTTCCCCTTCCGATGTCCGGCGACCCAAGGTCACTTAGGTGCGAACATCTGCGTGACCCACATTCTTTCCTAACGGTCACTTTTTGACTGCTTGATACTCTTTCAATACGGGAGGATAGTATCAGTCCTACCTCTTCGTCTCCGTGAGCCATCACGTGACAGTAGCAAGGGCAATATCACTCCAAAATAATGATGATAATAAAGGTAGATATGCCATAAAACAGAAACATGAAGTGAAAGAGAAGCATTTTCCAATAACTAAGATGTAGATATGCTGTAAAAACTTTGAAATATTAATGTTACAGATTTGATATAGAAAACGAAATACAATCTTTTGTAAGCATACAAAAGATATCAGATTATTAATAGAAAATAGAATTAAGAATGTCTTGATCTAAAGGTTAATTTTATTGATAAACAAGACAACATGAATCTATGTAAAATTTACCAAAATTACTCAGATCTATTAATAGATAAACTTAGGTTGGTTGGGTTTTATGGCATATCAACTTTTATTGGTTATCTAACACCAAATCCATTTTTATGCAAATAGTTTGTTCTATTTCAAAAAATTCAATTTAGCATGAGTACACAGTTTATGTCAAAAACATTTCTATTTCAAGTTATTCAGTTTATTCAAACAGTTCTAATTAAACTAATTCAGTTTAGTGTAAGTATAGATTTTTTTTAACACATAGTTAAATGTCAGAAACAGTTCTATTCAGTTTAGTGTAAAAACAGTTCCATTTCAAATAATTCAGTTTAGTATAAGCATGCAGTTTAAATGTAAGTACAGTTCAATTATCAAAAACATTTCTATTGCAAACTATTCAGCTTAGTCAAACAGTCCTAATTTGAACAATTCAGTTCAGCATAAGTATGCAGTTTAGTTCTATTTAACCCTATCAGATGCTACCATTTTGGGCCAGAGTGGACTTGGGAGCAATGGCAATGAAGGGGTGCTCCGCATTCCTCAAAGCTCCAGCATGACTGGAACCTCACCATCAGATTGTTTAGTGTTATATGCAGGACACTCATTGCAGAGTTACAGTTGGTGTATTCTACAGCCCCAGCCAACTGGGCAATAGATAAACTTAGAACAATGACAATATGGTCAGGTACCAAAAGATGAAACAAGTGTGAAGTTTTTGTATTTTAGAAGTGTGTCAGGAAATGGGTTGACCACATTATTATAAAAGGAGCAAGCGGGCAGTTAAGTTGAGTTGGGTTAGAGACAGTTGAAGAGTTGAGTTGGAGACTCGAAGAAGAGAGGAAGCGATGTCAGAGATTGGAACAAAGTATCCATTAACATGTGCTGTTGATATAAGTACGAAGAAGCGAATTACTTCCTCCAACAGCTAAGACTACTATTGTTACCACCGAGAATGGAAACGTTGAAAAAACTACTGTAACCAAAAAGGGTTAAAATGAAGCCACCTCTCTCCTTTAACAAAATTACATAAAGTATTTTTTTTTGTTTTCTTGATTATTGTTCATACACAAGAGACATTCAACTTTTTACCACAAGAATTGTATTTATTATATGTACTGTTCATGCCACATATATAAAAACTTTTGTCCCTCTAAAATCGGATTGACTTGGTCATATTTATTTTCTGTTAACCTAATTCTCACCCAACAAGGTTGCAGGTGAACCAACAGAGAGCTTTTGGAATTCTACGACCTGATAACTACTTGCCATGATCAAAAATCACAATGCGGCTAGTGAGTGAAATCGAATTGATATTTGAAACCGGAGACTTAGGTCTAACCTGTAATACTGGACCATACAGGACCAACAGCCAGTCTTGTGGATGATGTTGGTTCAGTGGGGTTAGGATACAGTGTCACATGGACGCTTTGACTAGAGATCACGTTACAATTGACACCATGTGAGAGGATTGGCATTACACCTTAGTTAATTTCTTTGAACTACTTACCACATTCGACAATACTACGGAATCGGATGTCACATACTGCTCCAATACCATGCACGACAAATACAAGATGGTCAACTTGTCCAGTTTCACCTGAAAATTAAATTTTATGTTTTAATATGATATGATTAATGTATGAAGTAATGAAGCCATCAGCAGATTTTGTAAATGTGAAAACTATGCCAAAGTTAGCAGATTCCCAATTAACACTGTAAACTGGTATTTGAAAGGAATTTTGAATCACAATATATCAATTGTTACATCAACTTGAGTTATGTGTTAGCTAAGAATCTATGATAATGACATTTCTAGTCTTGTGTTCATGCCTGACATGACAGAGTCTATTGACATGAAAATTTGCCAGATGTAAGATTAAAATGTATTTTAATCTTATATGACTATATGAAGTAGTCATTCAAAATCCCCAAAGAAAGAAGAAAAAATTCTTTGGGTCTAAATATTACAAAATTTTAAGAAAATACACCATATGTTCATAACCCCTTTTTTATGTAAGATAATTGTTTTATAGGGAATGTGGGGGTAACTAAAGAAAATCAAACAATTTTCATTTCTTTTTTTTTCTTTTTTAGTTCATAAAGTTTAAAAATGAGAACTAATACAAATATTCCTCAACCTTTTAGCTCTTATTTTTAGAGGATTCAGTCAGTAAAAAGAAAAAAAACATTCACATTGTTTTGGGGTGATTTTTTTCAAATTAACAATTGTTTAAATTTTCACTTTCTGTAACTTCAAGTTTTAGACTTACACTCGAATACAACCACTTTTTAAAATATTTTTTTCATTCAAATTTTCTTTAATAGCTGGTTGAAATCAAATCATTTTTGACAATTTTTATTGTTAGAAATAACCTGCAATATTTAATAAGGTAGGTGCAACTTTTATGTCATCTTTCCAAATTGCAAACTGTACTTTCTATCAAAATGGAAAATATCTCCAAACTATATATATAAAAATAAATAATTAAATGGTAAAGAGAGAAAGTATGTGCATGTTAATAGTCATGTGAACAGAGACTAGAATGATTTGGCAGACAGGGAGTTATAAGCAGAGCTAGATAGATATGTAGAATAGATTAAGCTACATAGCAAGTTACAAACAGAAAAGGAATAATGTGCATGTTGTACATCCATGTGAACAGAGATTGGATTGAACAGACCAAGATCAATAAATAGAGAGGTATGAGAAAAGTTCAAATGTTTTTATTTTGCTTAAGTTTTCAAGCATAACATAGGTAAATATTACATGATAAAATTTTATATTCATGGTCTAATTCACATATTTTGATACATTAGCACTTTTGCAATTAATTACAGTGTTTCATAGGAAATACAGGACCTGATTTAAATATTTAAAACAGTCAAAAAACATGATTTAAGTTTGCAAAACTATTTTTTTATGACAAACTGCATGCCATTATGTAGAAATTAAAACCAAAATATTAAAAACATTGAATTTTTTTAATGTTTAATCATTTGTGAAAACAAGTGATAAGTACCAAAAACTTTTAGGTGTAAATTTTTATTGACATTCATTTTAACATTATTGAAATATAAAATAATATCAAGATATTTTTCTAGAGAAATAGCAAATTTTAAGCAATCCTAGATACCATCTGAAGTAAAAAAAAATTCAGGCTTTATGTTCCTTCACAACTCATTTTAGTAGACTGTTGTATTGTCAAGGTGAATGATACACAGAGAAAAATGAGTGCTTAATATATTTATTCAGCACCAGTAACTGGTGCTAATGGATTCATACAAAAAGACACAGTACAATAAATTACAGACAATTAACAAGAGAATTTCCAAGAATAAAAGAGGATCAAAATGCTGTATAGCCAAACAAAGTAAGATCAATACAAATATATTTTATACTTGCAAACATGAGTTCAGCTGGGGCTATTCCTGAACTTACATTTACATTAGGTATTATGTGATATATGGACAAGAATTTTTCTAATTCTTTGTTCATGGTTTCAATTCTGCTTGCCTTTTTAATTGCTCTCTTGAATACATCAACAAATTTTTCTGCCATTATGTTTGACCTTGGGTGGAGATGTTAAGTGTACAATTGAATGGATTTTGCAAAAATTTTGAAAATCTTTCAAAGAAAACTGTGTCACATTGTCAGACACAATAGTTTCTGGTAAGCTGAATAAGTTGTGTAAAAAATCTATCATGACACTACTGGTTGATGTTTTACATTTAAAAACTTCTGGCCACTTTGTGAAGCTGTCTACCACAATGAAGTGATAAGTCCCCTTTATTGGGCCAGCATAGTCAATGTGTAACCTTAACCATGGCTTATCGGTCTTTGGTCAGGGACTGAATTTCACAGGTGGCACCTTGGCCACCAATGCACAGTTTTTGCAAGTTTTCACCAGATTTTCAATTTCCTTGTCCATGCTATACCAATAGATATAGCTCCTCATGAGAGCTTTCATTCTTGATATTCCCGATATGAAAATCCTTCAAGACTTTTTTTTATTAAAACTGCTAGTATTACCACCTAATCTCCATATAACAATATACCGTGACATATAGAAAAAATATTATTTCCTTTATTTTTCTTCTGATCCATTCTCTCATCCTTTTTCTCTGTAATGAATTTATGAAATTTTCCTTTAAACTTTATTTCTTCCAAAGTAATTGGTAGTTCTTTTACTGTGTTATATAGAACATTTTTAATATCCATTTCAGAACTAAGTGAAGCAAAAACTGTCTCTTCTAATGGTTCACTTATTTTAGGAATTCATCCAGACAAACCATCAGCATGTAGTATTTTCTTAGATGGTAGAAACTCCCATTTTAAAAGAGTAATTTAACAAGATGGTTCTCCATAGACAATTTGCTCAATGTGTAGGAATCGCTTTTTTCGAACCAAATATGGTCAGTAGAGGGCAGTGATCAGTTTGAAGAATGAACTCTCCTCCATGTATATATTTGTGAAATTTCTTAACAGCAAATATTAGGCCTAACTGTTCTTTTTCAATTTGTGAATAATTAATTTCTACCAGGAGCAAAATCTTCTAAGCATGATATACTGCCTTTAACTGACCATCTTTTTCTTTGTAAGAATACAGCCCCTAAACCCAGATTACTAGCATCGCTTGCCACATAAGTCTCCTTATTAGGGTTGTAATGTGTAAGCATTAGGTCTGACATCAATCCTGTTATCAAAAGTATTTTGACAATCAACCAACCAGTTCCACTTCACATCTTTTTTAAGAAGTTTGTTAAAAAATTACTCCTAGTGGAGTGTAATTGCTATAATAATTAACTAAACCCAAAAATGATTGTAGGGATGATACATTTGTAGGAGTGGGCATGTTCTTTATTGCATTCGCACAACTAGGATCAGGCCTCCTACCTCTTTCATCTATGATCTGTCCCTTGATTTTTGGTAAAAAGAATTTGCATTTTTCAATACTCAGCTTAAATCCAAACTCTTATTTTTTTGAAAACTTCCTTTAAATGTCTTGCGTGTTCTTCTCAGGTTTTATTTTTTATTAATATATCATCTAGATATGCTATTGCAAAGTCTAGCCCACAGAGCATGGTGACCATCACCCGCTGGAATACCCCTGATTCTATCTTTATTCCAAAAGTTAATCTAAGGAATTTAAATGTGTTAATTGTTAGTATTTCAGCACACTTTTCATTGACTAGTATTTGCTGATAGGCCTCCAATAAATCAAACTTTGAAAATATCCTACCCCTATTTATTTGCACAAAAATTCCTTCTGCCGATGGGAGAGGATAATTAGTTTGTTTCAAGCAGTCATTTAGTCCTGCCGAACAATTTGCACAGACCCTTATCTTGTTTTTCTTTTTTATGTATACAGTCAGGTTTGCCCAGGGACTATAATCAGTTTTTTCAAATACCCCTAATTTTTCCAGCTGTTCAAGTTCTTTGTCAATATTTGCTAATGCAGCGAACAGTACTTGCCTTTTTGGTCACATCCTCTTTTAGGTTGAATTTTACTTTGACTTTTGAGCAAAATCCAAGACCCTCTGAAAAAATTTCAGGGAATGAGTTCCCTTTTCAGTTTTTCGGTGTTGGTTATCTGTCTACATTATTACAAAACACATTTATTAGTACACTGAACAAGTTGATTGCCTCCATCCAGTCCATACCAAAGAGGTTTTGCAATCACTCTATGACAAATACGTTTAATTTTTTCTCTTTCCCAGAGAAAAAAATATTTCTGACAATTTTGCCCAAGAATTCTAATTTACCTCCTGTCATCCCTCTGGCGATTTTTTTAGAAAACATTAAAGTTGGTCAGTTAATTCTTTTCCAGGTTTCAGCATTTATTATTGTTAAGTCTGAACCTGTGTCCAATTGAAATTGGACTTTTTTATTATTTAGTCAAATATTTACAGATTTTCTTTTTATTGTCCTGACTGCTTTTTGTTCAATAGTACAATGGACCAATTTGTTATTTTTCATTTTTCTTTAGATTTATGTCCTTTGTTCTCACAATTTTTACACTTGTTGTTCTTAAAAGGATAATTTTTAAATAAATGTAATTTACCACAACCAAAGCAGGGGTTAATTTTAAAAGAAGTTTCTTTTTTTCTACCTTTTGGCTTATATCGGACTGCATGAATATGAGAAATGTATTGTTACTCAATTTTCCACCGTGTCTGCCCATAAATTAAAAATATGTTGGCACTCATCCACAAGATTTTGGAGAATTACATTTTGGTCTTGTTCTAATTTTGTTAGCAATCTCAATCTTATTTCTGCATCTTCTGTTACAGTCAGACTCTGAACAAAAATTAAACATATGAACATATCTGGTGTTATTTTTGCTCAATCTAAACTTTTCACATTCTCTGTTGCTATACTGGCAAAAGTCATATAATCCTCATTTTCTTTCTTTGTAAGATTCAAACATTGCCAGTGTGTGTTGAAAAGTGAACACACCTCCCTGAATATTTTTGTTAATATTTGTATTGTTTCCTGGAAAGAAATTTCTCCAGGATGTCTTGGGAGTATAAAGTTTGCGTACTTTTCATGTTCCAGTTCTGAACTTCCCTAGTAATAATTGTACCTTTTTTTCATGCAACCATGTTACAAAATCTTTTTGGAATATTTCTTCATACCTTTAAAAGTATTATCCGAATGTGACTTATCTGGTTTGTATACGAATTCACAAATCAAGTTGATCAAGGAATCCTGAGAAAAGATATTAGAACTACCTGGATCATTTTTTTCTTTTTGAGAAAGTTTCCATTAATTTTGAAAATCTTTCTTCTTGTTGCTAAAGTTCTTTTCAATGTCTTTCTAAGTCTTCTTGATGTTGTTTCTGAAATTTTTCCATATCCTGTTTGCGTAAAATTTCTTGCCATTTAAAGAGTTCTAGCAAGCAGTTTTTAAAATCCTCCATTTTTGTGAGTGACTAGTACTTGTCAATTTTGTACTTCCAATAAATGTTTCTGTGTGCTTGTTCATCTTTTTCTGCTATATAGTCTATCTGTTGTTTCAGTTGTGATTTTTTTAATCTTCATCGCCAACTGTTGTATCATCGAGATGAATGATAAACAGAGAATAATGAGTGCTTAATATATTTATTCAGCTCCAGTATCCAGTGTTAACAGATTCATACAAAAAGACACAGACAATTAACAAGAGAATTTACAATAGAGGAGGATCAAAATGCTATATAGCCAAACGAAATAAGATCAATCTGAATATTAATCAGCTTATTAAATCAACCATGAGAGTCTTTAATCATAGGCTATGAGCCAATTCATTTGGTAGAGTGTTGAAGAGGTGTCTAGCCACTCTACAACATAAATTACAGTTGGCAACTTTTATAGTAACCTCCCCTTTGTAGAAGTAATAAGACAAAGAAAAGAAAAAAGCAGCAAATACATCTGTGCTAAAGTGCTACATATACAAATTTGATTCTAATTCAATTGGTTAGGACTCTATACACTATCTTAAATGGTTTATTTCATTGGTCTTATGATTATAAAAAACAAGTTTAACAATCATTATGATTTTCTTATACTCAACAAATGAAATCATATTAATAACAATGTTAAAAGAAGAAAAAAAAGACAATTGTAGCCACCTTGCAATGCCCCAATTGGTGGACCAGACTTTCCAAGTAAAACAAATTCTTATAATTTAACTAGCATACAAATGTCCAAATAAAATCATATGAAACATCCAAAAAGCATATTTAAATATGTTAATCAGAAATTAAATCAAACAATTAACTTGACATACCAAAATATTGAGTTCATAGTTGGAAGTTGATTTTTGATTAACAATCCCAATCCCTATAAATTTTGGATGTTTTGTATGAAATTTAGAGCATTTATACATTAGTAAAACACTCCCTATTAAGAGAAGGCACAAAACTACTAACAGTGGTAAAGCTAAATGGTATGAATAACTTTGATTTTTATCATTCAGGATTTTCAGATTATTGTCTTCATCTTTATAGTTATATTCACAATGTTTTAGCCGATATGTCCTCTGGCCTTCTTCAGGTGTTTCTAATTGAACCACATCTTTTATTTAATCCACAGGGGTCACTTACTCTTTCATTAATCTTAACCAGGTACAAGTATTAAGTATTCCTGTATTGTTACTCTGTTATGCATTTCTGTATTGTTATGCTATCTGTTGAGCAGGACATATAGCATAATGGCTATAGGCGTTGGTTCCCTAAGCTTCTAAGTGACAACCATCTGGAGGCTGCAGGTTCAAATCCTGAAGTTCGATGTAGGCTCCCAAATTCAAAAAGAAACACCTGAAGAAGGCTGGAGGACACATCATTGTGAATATAACAAAGCTGAAGACAACAGTCCGAAAATCCTGAATGATAAAAACCATCAATCTTCATCTCAGAAATTCAGACAACTTTCTTTAATTTTAAGATTTATTTTCAAGTAAAAAAATATATTTTCATATCTCTACCATTCAAGATTAACCGGCTAATTGGCCTAGTGGAAAGAGTTTTCACTAATGGTCCAGGAGACCTGGGTTTAATCCCAGGTTGCGTCATACCAAAGGCTTAAAAAATGGTACTTGATACATCCTTATTTAACACTCAGCATTATAAAGATAAGGATCAAGGGTAAAGTGGAGCAATCCAGGGATAGGAGTAGCACCCTCACTAACACTTTCTGGTTTTCCTCGACTACAGTCGTCAACTTTACTTTACCATTCAAGAAAGTAAGAAAATAGATACTCCACTTTGATCTTAAACAAAATGAATGGGATCAACATTAATTTTGAACTCTGCTTTATAGTTTCATGCAATAGGAACACTGAATATTTAGAAATACTCACTTCTCTAGTTACATACTTATGTAAATTAGACAAAAAAATGTTATTTGAACTGTATCAGCAACATTAAAAAAATGTAAGATTCCTTTTAAGGATATGATTTAGGAGAGGAGAACATTTTTTTTTCATTTTTCTGACAAGTAACATTACAAAAAGTTTTTAACAGTTTAGAAAAGAAAAGCAAAAAAAGACAAGAGTATAATAAATGTTAAGGAATTATAAATTAAAAATATAAAATAGTCACCATCTAAAACTGTAGCAAAGTCATCAATTCCTCTTTTGACAACTCTTGGTCTCATTTGGTCTCCCTAAATTTTAGAAAAAAAAAAAAAAAAAAAAAAAAAAGGAATTTGAAATTCATAAAATAATTTATTGAGTGCATTTAAATAAATTTGCATTAAAATTCACATTTTCTAAATAATATATTTTCTAAATAATATATTTCCCTTATTAATCAAGGGAGCCTTCTGGTCGCCCTCGACTACGGTCGCTAACTTTTACTTATTACCTCAATATACAAAACTGGGCAAGCATGAAATTTTACAGTTTTAAATGAGATATAATTGTGAAAATGCACATAAATTCTTTAAATCCCCAAATAAAAGTTTTATTATGGGAAGCAAAAAAAAATCTTAAAGCTACGAAAAATATAACTGTTAAACATTGTCAATATTCAAAATTACATTACCTAGTCTATTACAAGATACAAATAACACTATAATATATACATAGGCTTTTAAAAAAAAACAACAACAACTGTGTAGCTAACAAAATCTTCATCATATGACTGGGGTCAGGCATGATTTTAACTCCAAAGCATCATTGCCTCTAACACTGAGCATGTCAACAGTATCTTACAATACCACCAGACTTTGTTGGTTTTCCAACATATGGGAATGCCAGATCAAGATGTAGTTTCTTTATATAATTCTTTGTTGTATTTACAACTTTTTAGCAACAAAGCATTAATTCAGTGATGTAAGATTTGAATTAACTGCCAAGATGGCATCATTACATTGAACATGAATGAGAATACAATTTCCATGAAATTCACATGCAAAAATCAGGGTACAATATTTCAATAATTAACAGTTAATTCAGTGATGTTAATTTAAATTGTATGACAAGATGATAACATCATTGGAAAATCAACATAAAGTGCTATGTAGTTATTAGACCATACCATATATTATAACACTAATTTTATAGCAGGCAACTTTACTACAAATCATTAAATAAGCTATATTACAGTATAATTTATAATGTATTATGTAACTGAATTACGTTCCAGACTAATTGAATTTTCACTACTTCAAGTAAACATTTCCTAACAATAACTGCTCATTTTCCTTTTTAATAATCCCATTTATAAATATTGAGTAAACATATTACTGAGTTTTGAAAAAGTAATTTTGAATGAATAAGAGAAAATATTTTCCATGTTTATATTACAATATGCTGTTCTCACATCTTTTAGAGTTTAAAAAAATCATCTTGAAAGTGTCAAAGAAAACTAAGGTAATTTTCAAAGTAACAATTTCAACACATAACTTATCTATAATCTGTTTGTCAAATAAATAAATGAAAAATATGGATTTCATACTGTTGAATATAATTAATGCAGAGTTCAATAGATAATTTGTTCAGTTTTTATTCAATTCAAAACAGTCCATTTTACAAGTTCTACTGTCACATCACGACCTAAAAATGAGTATCTGTTGGCCCTAATTTGGATGTATGCTGTTAGTAATGACAGTGGCCCAATGCTATATAAAGTAAAAGTCTGCCAAGCATGAACCTGGAGTTTTTGACTGGAAGTGAGCATGTGATGAGCAAAATTATGACAAACCAACAAATATTAGATTAAATTAAAGCCTTGCAGAAATTATTTAATAGATATTTTTAAGTTTCCAAGATGTATCATTTCAATATGAAAATAGCATGGAAATATATTGTCAAATATATTTTTCAATATGTGTCAAATATATTTTTCAACAAAAGAATCAGCACAAAAATCTTTAAAGTTGTCTTAAAATTTTAGCATGGTAAGTATTTTCAAGTGAAAAGCAGCAATCAATAATGTATATTTGCTAGGTATTGCTTTTAAAATAATAGGTATATTTAAAAAATTAATTAGGAATTCAAATATATAATTAAAAGAAAAAATAAAATTAAAATCTACAACAATTTTTGCCTTTTAGCTTATTAATCTAATTAAAAAAAAAAATTATATCTAATTTTAATATTAACTTACTTATATTTCCCCACTATAATATTTGAAATTTTCAGTAACTTTCATTAAAGAAATCAAGTACTTTTATCAAATAAAAGATCCTATAAAAGAATAAAAAGATTTAATCTTGTTGGATATAATTTTTCCCCAAATGTTACAAGTGAAATGAAATAGAACTAAATGATTAGGTATTAAATGTTAAATGAGAAAACCAGAAACAGAGAATATGTTTATTAACAAATTGCAGTCATGAATGAAATTAAGAATCAAAAGATGAAAGCAAAATATGGATAGATACATGCCATCTATAAAAGTGACACAAAGAAAACATGCCTGAACAAACATAAAACTGAATAGATGAGAAAGAAATTACAAGCTTCTTCACTTAGTTGTTAGACTAATATCCTCAATATTTGTCATCATTTTTTTAAAATAATATTCATAACATAAAGAAGTAGCATGTAATAAAATACTAATGACAGGTTTTTGCTTAAGAATTTTTTTTATTGTATTTACAAAATAAATTTGAAAATTTAGAAATATAAGTTTTATTTTTAAAAATATTCTTGTAACTTGTCAAAAAAATTTCTTTTTCACCAAACAGTTATTTATAGTAATTTTCTAAAGCCAAATCATGCAAATATCATTTGGTCAGAAGTAAATTATTGAAATAAAAGCTCAGTAATTCCATATCTAGCTTTATTGATAAATCTGTATTAAGCCAATTTATATTTAGGGCATCACAGACACAGATCTGGATGTATATAGGTTTGATGACAATCTACTTTAAGAGGATCAGCTAAAAAGTTCATAGACTAACCAAGATACTTTCATGGAATGTGACTAAATGAGGTTTATTTTTCAACGCAGTCCCCCTTGCAATCCACAGACTTCTTCCATCGCTCTTGCAGTGGTTTAATACTATTGATCAAAAAAAATTATCAACGGCAGATATGACATCATATGAATTTTCAGCCCACCTTTATATTTGCATTTGTTTGTATTTTCTATTTAGATAAACAGTTCTAGTCAATTTTTCATTGTACCTCAACCATTTTCATTACAGAAGACCATTTGCATAAGCATCTGCCTTAAAAATAGGGAAAAGCTGATTTTTTCTCATCAGGAAAAATATCAAAATACTATAACTAATATCAATGTGATTAATACACACTGATGTTGTGTGATACATTATGGAATAGTTAAAAGAAAAACAAATACTTGAAAAATCCATGTATTTAAAATGAATATGATTCATGCATCAAAGAAAAAATTGAATATTTTCATAATCCGTAAATTAAAATTTTATCAAAACTATTTTATTTATATTACAGGTGCATATTTTAATCCACATTATTTTCCTTGTGATATTAGGAAGACCATTCAGAAAGCATTTTTGGCTACAGTTTTCCCATGACTGTTTTAAATCATTGTATTTTATATTTGCTTGTTTGTTTGGGTTTTATGGTATATCAACCTTTGTAGGTTATTTAATGCCAAATTCATTTTTATACAAATGAACAGTTCTATTTCAAACAATTCAGTTAAGCATAAGTACAGTTTAATTGTCAAAAACATTTCCATTTCAAGCTATTCAGTTTAATTAAACAGTTCTAATTCAAACAAATCAGTTTAGCATATGTATAGTTTTGTCCACACAGTTAAATGTCAAAAACAGTTCTATTTCAAGTAATTCAGTTTGGCACAAGTACACACACTTTAGTTCTATTTTACCAATAGATAGGACCCTATCAGGTGCTACCACTCCAGGCGAGATTGGACCTGCTTCGCATTCCCCAAACATCCAGCATTACTGGAACCTCACCATCAGATTGTTTAGTGCCATATCCAGGATACTCGTAGGAGAGGGGTTTTACTCTTCTGCAGAGGTGCAGACAGTGTATTCTACAGGTCCGGTCAACTGAGCAATCATTGTATTTGTTATACATTTTAGAATGTTAAACCTTGCTTTAAGGGGCTTTCTTCCCCATACATGTCACATCCAATTCCAATGCTTGTATGCTCTGACCTATGTATTGAACCCATGACATTCCAAGTAAACCTCAAACACTTTTTTGGTGGTGGGTATGCTTTTAGGACCTCAAATCTTTTGTTTGTTTATCCTGGTTACTAACTTCCAAAGGCTATTAATATCCATCGAACAAAGTCAAAATAATAGATAGGAACAAGCACTGAAAAATAAAATTTATGGAATCTACACACATATGATGCACAGATCTACAAATCTAAAACAGAAATTAATAGCAAATGAAAATCACTAATTAAAAAAAGAACAAATAAGTCCCAAAAACATAACCCACTCTTACACAAAAAAACATGAGGATAGAGAGAAGATAATTTAAAGGACTCACAAGCACTAGATAGAAGAGAAAGTGCATAGCTGCTCAAAGCAAGGTTTGACAATACAAAATAAAGCAGTAATTAGATGAGAGAGAGAGAGCTAAAGATAAATAGGTCGTCATAACATTTCTCTTTTTATCATATCACTCAAAGATTTACCATACAAAAGTGTGTATGTTCCTCACCATAATGCCAGGTAATAAAACAAAACTTTATATAACATTTGTATAAGCAAAGTTTCTACAAAGCATAACACAGTAAACCCAAAATCCTAAACTTGGGAAAAATAAAACTTAGAGCAATATATATAAAAAGAATTGATAGATGCAATTGTTAAATTGTATTTAACTTTATGGATTCATTGATTTTTTTGATCTTTCTAAAAATACAAGAATATTAAGGAATATATTGTGTCATGATAAATAAGGACATTCACGATATTATATAATAAATCATATATACTATCATGGGTAAAACTCTCCTCTCTCTCTCTCTCATAAATTATAACAAAGATGAAGATATTAGAAAAATAATGAAATGATTTATGAAATGCAAAAGAATGCTAGCTAATTCAAAGTTTCTCCTGTAAGTCATTATTAATGAAGAAAATAAAGGTTAAAATAAAACAAAAACTTTCACATCTTGCTAAAGACTGTAAGCAAGAATACAAGAGAAGCACTCACCGGTAAAGAGTAGACACTCTTGAGAAAGAGAAAAAAAATAAATTACAATCAGATTTTTTTTTAAATTAGGAGAAAAAAAATCAAACAATCAAAAAAAATTTTTTAAAAAGTCATTGACAAAAAATTAATTTTGTAACTATTAAAAATACCCAATTTTATATCAACTAAAATATCAAATTAAAAATCTAATTTCATAGCTTGAAAATTCAAGATTTTACATCTACTTCCACACGATTTTTTAAAATTATGATTACATATTAGAAACTACTTTTATGACAAAATAATGGATCTGTGTTTTGCAAATTCAGTGTGAAATTAGGCATTTGTCAGTATCTATAATGAAGCTTTTCATGTTCTTTCTTTCAACTACGGCTCAAGATTATTCAAAATATCATACTGAATTTGTTTTAAGGGTAAAATTTTTCTTTGTTTTTTTATATATATATGTATATATATATATATATAAAAAACATAATTAAGAAAATTTATGAAACTGCCACTTAAAAAAAAAATTTATGATAATGTCTGATAGCTAAGTTAAGTACTTTGCCATAAAGACAGTTAATAAATTAATATTTTAATTACTAACATGAAGCTGTGATGTGACAACAAGATCAGAATTCTTTAAAACATTTTCTCATCAATTTAAATAAACTTCATTTGAAAGCCAGGTGTTTTTTTTTAACTATACTTAAAGCATTCATTTCATATCAATGAATTTTATATATTTCCTGAAAGTGTAATCTAAATAAATAGTGAATGATTGAGCCAACAGTCTTTTCCAATCAACACTCATATCTGTAGATTAATTTTGTAGAATTCAAAATACATTCTACGATTAAACTGTACAACTTCTTTTTATAGAATTTTTATTTATAAATATTTTGTAAGTTAATTTTGCTAAGACAGGCTGAAAACAAAGTTGAATTGATATTATCTAAGGTTGGTCTGCATATTGTAATCTAAAATTTATTGAATTTTTAAAAGTTTTAATTATGTTGAAAGATATGTAGCAATACACTTATTCTTATATATGTATATAAATATCTCATAGAAGATTTATCATCAAAGTAAAAAATGTTATTTATGGATAAATGATTATGTTAAGTATTTCCTTTCAGAGTATCTCTCTAATGACTACTTGGCAATGCCTATCTCCTCTCCAAGTAACATGTAACAGGTTTTACTGGTAACAAGCTACCAGCAACAATGGATGATCCCTGACATATTTGTTATTTATAAGTAGGCATGATTTCAAATACAATAAATTCAGTTTAGCATTAAGTAATAATAGAAGCCTACTTGATAAAATCTTACATAAATTAAACTTCATGTTAAAATTCCACAGCAACATCTTCTGTGCTGAAAAAAGCAAAACTAGTCACTTTAACAGTTGATATATAATCTTAGTAAATAGGACTAAAAAGAAAGTTTTACTAATGATGATAGTAACAAAAAAGAAAAAAGTTCATCACATTCAAGAAAAAACATGCACATAGAGGGCAATTTTGTAGAAACATTTGATTACATGAAGCTAAAATACAAACAGCATGACAAAAAAGAGCAAAATTACATTTGATTTTTATGCTTTACAAATGACCTCTAGAAACAGAAGCATAATTTACATGAACTGCAATTAAGAAAAAAATCTGCAATTCAGAACAAAGCTCAAAACCTTTAAAGCAGTGAAAAAAAAATTCAGCAAATAGTGATTGCCTTGAGCATATATCTTTAAAAGATATATAATTGAATACTTCTATATATTTACTTTCATTTTCACATTATAATACATTATAATCTTTGGCCATTGAAAAAAAGTAGTTTTGATTAAGATACAAACTTCTAACCTTATAA
Source organism: Sepioteuthis lessoniana (assembly GCA_963585895.1). Lineage (NCBI taxonomy): Eukaryota > Metazoa > Mollusca > Cephalopoda > Myopsida > Loliginidae > Sepioteuthis > Sepioteuthis lessoniana. The sequence continues at coordinate 64,558 of CAUZXS010003709.1, forward strand.
CAGGAAAACTTACAATACTGTTGTAACAAAGTCAGTCATCTACTACTTTTGCTACTCTAAGCCACTTGTAGATTATCGAGTTGAAATAGAAGTTACAGTATTTTTATCATAACATATTCAACAGATATATTCTTCAGGCTTTGAGTTAATACATTAGTAGTAGTGCTGCTGCTACAATGTAGTTGTAGGAGTTCTTAAAATTAAGTTTTATATAGAAGCAATTTTATTAGAGATCTATTATCTTGTTAAAAATTTCAAATGACACAAATCTATTTGAGTTTTACTGGATGCTTTATTCATACCAGTAGTAGCTTATACATGTCTTTTTAATATAATCAAAAAAAATCTAAGCCTTTATCAGAACTTGATCATTAAAATTTTACAATCAGAGAATTAATCTTTTGATAAGTGATTTGGAGTGAAAGAGTGCTGAAAAGTTCTGGACCCAACCAACATGGAAAATAACCTAAGGCTATGAAATGGACATTCTATTCTACACATTCATCCTACAGTTCTACACATGTAGTATATTATTTCTAAAGTTTCTCTTTCCACATGGAACTGAGAAAAGCTGCACAATAGATAAGTCAAAAATTGAGAATATTAAGAAAAGAAAGACTATATTTAACTACCCAAATAATTCTTGGAATGAAAGACTTTAATAATATGAATATTCAGAAGATTAGTTTTAAACTAGGAATTACAATAAATAAAAATTAAAGTTCCATCATTTTCTTGTCAAAGATAAGGGATTAAAATCTGTATCAATATCAGCTCATATTAATAAATGGAATATTAATGATTTTAAAATTGACTATGTCAATTTAAAATTAATTGTTCATTATAAACTTAATCTCAAAGTTTTAGAAAATATGTATAAACGTATGAAGTAGGCAAAAACAAAAAAAATACTACCCAGATTGTTTTATTTGTAATTTTGTTCAAATGTACAAAAAAAAAATTGTTTTATATTATAACAAATCTAGTAAACATAGAAGTTTGATTTAACAATCATGTAAAAATGAAACTATCAATTCCATTTCAATAATTTTATGGAAAATTTTTCTAGTAAACTTAGGAATTGAAATTATTATCAAGTATAACTTTGAAAATATTAACACTACTTTCTAAATCAGGTATAGCCACCAATCTAGGATAAATATACTAAAAGTGGTGCATTAAAAGTTTACAATTGAAGCTCATATGCTACAAAGTTGCGATTAATTTATTCTTAGTGAATAAATCATCATATCATGCCACTAGCATGGATAAAAATTATCTTTGTAGATATCTTACAAGGAAGTCCAAGATTTGTTTAGTGTATCTGAAAAACTTATGCATGGAATATGGAAGGTTGGCCATTCCCTGATCTAAATATTTTTTTTTAAAGTTTTCCTTGGATAGCATAATCCAAATATTTACCTTTAAAACTTAATATACATAAGTATAATGCCCATAAAAAAATTAAAATAATTTGAACAAATAAAGTTTTAATTGAAAGAGAAAAAATAAATGTCATACATGCTTAATGAAGTCTATATTGATTGGAGAAAATAAAGAATAAAAATGTATGAATTACATTTTCAGAAAAAAACAAATTTCCACATTTAATCATATCCTCAAAATAAATAAAATAATTCTACTGAAAATATTAAATTTTTATTGCTATAAAAGGAATAAGAGGATTTTTTGATAGCATATTGACTTTTTTCTTCTATAAAAGTATTTCATATATATTCATTCTTTCTTAGATATCCTTAATAGATTGGGACATCATGCATATATTACCAAAAGATAAGCGTTTAAAGAAAATGAACACTGATATACATACACACATGCATGGAAAAGAAACAAGATATGAAAACCAATTTGGTGGAGAGTTTATATACCTATTAGAATATTTCACCCCAGATAATGCCTCTGATGTAGCTTAATTGTCTGGTTTATTATGTTTCTAATTGTTTTGGATGTACTTGTTTGGTTTGGTTTTATGGCATGGTTTTTATTGTAGGTTATTTAATGCCAAATCCTTATATATATATATATATATATATATATATGCTTGGTAAAAACAAATGATCCATAGTATCACTAACAACTCAAACATCAATCCTTTGTTGATACACAAACTTCTATTTCAAACAATTTAGTATAAGTCATTTGTTTGCACTCAGTTGAAATGTAAAAGAATTCTATTTGACCCATTTATAGGACTTTATCTGGTGCTACCACTCCAGGTTAAAGTGGACCTGGAAGCGATGGCAATGAAGGAGTACTTCACATTCCCCAAAGCTCCAGCATTACTGGAGCCTCACCATCAGATTGTTTAGTGTCATATCCAGGACACTCGGTGGTGGGAGGGGGTCTTACCTCTCTTCAGAGATGCAGTCTGTGTATTCTACAGCCCCAGCTGATTGGGCTCAGATGTACTCGTGATAACCTTAATACCTAATTCTTTTTTAAAAGATTTTACTAATAATACTTAATGTTGAGTTTGAGGGCCGATTTATATATCTCTTGAATTTGATTTTATGATAGAATTGTCACCATTCATGATCATCTTTTGGTCATCATTATAATGTATTTTATATGCTTTTCTTCTGATATTGTCTAATAAATGAATAGGATATTGGAGGGATATAAAAGTATTTTCAATGAATTAATCATCTAAAAGTTAGGGCTACACATCCTAAGAGCTCTTAGATAGAAACCTATTATACCATTTTTTATTTTCTTATTATGATGCGAGTAGAAATCATTTTTGTTGGTTGATTTTTAATACTTTTGATTCTAATTTAGTGTTAGTTCTAATCAATAGACTATCAAAGGAAGATAAAGAATTTTCAATTTGTATTTCATATGTGAAATCTATGAATGGTTCTACTTTATTTATTCTGTCAGTGATGTTTGATATTTTAACCAAATTGGTTTTTGCATCTTATCTTTTACCATTTTGTTGATATTTCATCTATATAACACCAACATTATTATACACTGATTTATTCAGATGAGTATCCTCATCTTGGTTAATATAATTACAACATTTCAGCTGTTGTACCCTCCAGCTTTCTTCAAGTGTGTTGTAGTCAGTAACCTGAGAATTTAAAAACAAACCAATTCACAGGAGTAGATTGTTTTAATTCTATAGTCAATGCTATAGGATATATCTCATTGGTTAGTTCTATCCTTGTAATATTTGTCAGCCTCTTCCACTGAACTAGGATATGTAATTTTTGCAACCCCCAAACCAGTACTTGTACTCACAGCCACCAGATAACTAAATATGCATGAACATCTGAATGAGAACTATAGGTTGAATAAATCAGTCTATAATAATAATTAACAAAATCCAGACAAAAATTAACAGCATCAAGCTACCCATTTATAAGAACATGAACTAATAAAAATAAAGTGGTATCTGTGTGTGTTATTTGTCCATGCAGAGATGTGTGAATTAGGTGAATGTATGAATGAATTTTGGTAAATAAAAAAACTCTGCAGTAAATAGAATTGTTTTGAGTTCATATTTGTACCCGTGTTATGATGCAGATGGTGATACGTGAATAAAAATTCAGATATGTACAAGTGCATCGATGTAAATATGTAGATACTAACACTTTCTATGTGTATAGATATTTCACATTACAAAACTTTAAAATTCTATTAGTGGTTGATAGCAGAACCTCTTTGGCAACAATCAATATCAGAATCAACCCCCATAAGCAATAATTATGTGTGAATACAGATAAAACCAAGCAGAAATATATAAATGTGTGCATTTATGAGCATCACAATTCAGGAGAGCACTGAGCATATGTATGTAAGTGTAGAACTAAAGATCTGTACATGGTTGTAAACACACACAAGAGGACTATGAAGTCTGAAACACATGTAGAGCACAAATACATGAAATAAAAAAACTAAAATACCAAATTCAAATTCATTCGTGGACCTATATATGTCTACGCAGAATGTCCAAGTAGATTTGTCTTGTGTGTAACACAGTATGTAAGAACCATTTTTTGAGTAATTGTGTCATTCAAGAAATGACCTTTTAATCTATCAAAAACAAGGAAAAAGAAAAGCTACTACCTTTAAATAAACTTTTGAATCAAGAGGTCATTCTATAATTGACATGAACTAAAACTGAGTTTTTTTCAACCTCTTTATGCAGATAAGCACAAACTAGTTTGTATGGTAATGTTTTTAAGAAATTGTCAAATGTAGTTTTGATACTCTCTATTTTATCATTTTCAATATTATCTTTTGTCTTTTTGCAAGATATTAAAAAGTTTGCTTCCTTTGAGTAGTCTTTCAAAATTTTTTATGTACATGAGCATTTTAGGTCCTAATCTTTCATTATTTTTCATCACAAACCTGGATTTCACTTTCATTCAATCAATACTTTGAAAACATACAAAATTAATTTTCAATTTTTTGAGGCATTCCTAATAGGAACTTTCACCACTAATATTTCAAGTTTTCTTAATTGAACCCTTATCATTTAGTGACCATACAGAGCACCAATATTCCAGTATAAAGTAAAGTTGGCGGCCTTAGTCGAGGGTGACCCAAAGGTTCTCTTTTCAATAGCTACTACACCAAGGTGTAGGGGAGGGCGCTACTTCATTCCCTGGATTGCTCCACTTTACTCTTGATCCTTACCTTATAATGCTGAGTTTTAAGCAAGGCAGCATCAAGTACCATTTTTGGAGTCTTTGGTACAACTCGACCTGGGATTGAACGCCAGTCTCCCAAACCATTGGCGAACACTCTACTCATTAGGCCAATGGCCCAGTAATAAAGTTGGCAACCTTAGTCGAGGGAGATTCCAGTATACCCATCACCATTTGTTTATAAACAATCAAACAGTTTTTAATATCCAAAATGACATTTTTGTTTTTTGTTAATTATGGTCTCATTATGTTCATTAAATTTCAGATTTCTGGATAGTTAAATGTTAATATCTTAGATTATTAAATATTATGGTCATGAATGCTAGTAAAGTTCTTTTTTTAGGTTGTTTTTATGTAGGTAAAAAAGAATTTCATAAATACATTTATATACTTATTTTATTCATAGACTTTTAAGCAAATAGCCTCTTAAAAGTATACACTAAGTTTCAAAAGTTTGGTGAACTTAAGGTGTGAAATATTTTTCCCAAAGAAACTAATAGAAAATTAGGTTCTTTATTTTCTAAAATCAACTTCATGCAAGAAAAAAAAGACAAAGAAAATTACATTTAAATATACAATTAAGAAAGACAAAAGAAAACTATATTTAAATACTACAATTATATACTGAAAAAAAAAAAAGAAGGAGGGAGTCAAATGCAAAAATATCTATAAGAGATAAAAATAAAAGAGAAAATGACAGATCTTTCAAAGAAAGATGAGGAAAATTCATATAAATGAGAAATGTGATTAAAAAAAACAAAACACTTACACACTGATAGTCTAAGAGATTTCATAAGCAAATTCAAAAAATTTAAATAAAATTCTTAGATCCTTTTAGAAACTGTCTGCTAATAATTTCCCACTTTTCATTTCATTTCAATATTAGTTAATAAAATTGGTAAGGATCTGTGGGGAAAATGTTCAACTGAAAAATTTTAAATATAAACAGAAGGGCCATATCAACTTCTTATATCGTCTTAGCTCATTAAAACATGTATCAGTTAGCCAAAATATTTTTTAAATGTTTAAAATCATCTTTTTTTTTTAATTGTATATCTTTTTTTATAACTGTCAGATGCCAACCAACTTTTAAAAAATTTGTTTGGGTTGTGTTTTTTGGCATATCAACCCTTGTGTGCTATTTAATTCCAAATTCTCTTTTTATATATATGATTTGGACACACACAGGTCATGAAAAAATTAGAGGAAACATTAATGAATCTATTACAATCAATATTGGTAAATCATTTGAATATGCTCAACAAGTATCTTGCCACCATTTTAATAGCTAAGAATGAATTTTGCAATCATTTTGGAAAAAAATACTGGTAAATTTTCAACCTAATATATTATTAAGTTACTGTGAGTATTTAAACAAAGCTTGGGTAATAGGAAAACAAACTCCCACTCAAATCTGCTCCTGCTGATAGCCAACACAAAAACCAGAACAAAACATTGCTCAGTACTCTGTTCCCTATATCCCACAAATAACAGTACTCTCATTCTCTCTGGAACATGAGTCTAGCCTCTACAAGTCTCAAAGAAGAACTGACTTGAAACCAAAAGTTGGCTCATTTTATCCTTCTTGGGCAGGAAACTGAAATCTCTTGCTTCTGTTAGCCTTGTTCTGGCCAATAACACATGCGTCATGTCATTTCAACATCAATTTGCAGAAATTTGCCTCGCAGGTCTATTATGTTTACAAGCACATGTACAAACAATTTGCCTTCTTTTGCTTTGGCGAGGTATGTCTCCACTACTTTTATAACAGTTAATTTAGTCTTTACAAGCCTGTAAGTTAAAAGTTTATATCAATAAAGTGCTGCAAATTTACCACGCATATGATTACAATAATCAAATGTATTTTATTTGCTCATTCAAGGTATAAGTTAACCACAAGGATATGATATGAGGTGCATTCAATAAGTTTCCGGACTTTTTTGTACAGGTATTTAAAATTGTTGTAGACTCTTGAAAATTCACTATGTTAATGCTATACGTCTTATGAGATGACTGACCAATTTTTATGATTTCAGCTTCAAATAAACAGCTACAGCAGGAAATGGAATACACCCTACGAAAGCCTGATTGTCACAGCTGGTGAATTTCAAAAATGCAATCTGGAAGTGAGGACACTTTAGAAGAATGATATGCAATAAAATTGTTTTAAACTTGGAAAAAATGCCATATGGAAACGTATGGAATGCTTCAGACTGCTTTTCGACCATCTTGCATGAATTGAGCATCAGTTTTTGAGTGGCATAAGAGATTCAAGGAAGGCAGGAGTCTGTGAGGGATGATGAGAGGTGTGGGAAGAGTAAGGAAGTCAATACACCAGAGTTGATTGGCCAAATAAAGAATTTCATGGATAAGGACCGTCGTGTGTCTATAGAGACAATAAGTGCACAGTTTAATGTTAGTGTGGGAACTGTACACACAATTATTCGTGAGGAACTGAAGATGAGGAAGATTTGCGCAAAGTTTGTACCAAGGGTGCTCAGAGAAGATCAGAAAGAATGACGTTATCACGACAACAGGGAGATGGTCGAGCTGATCAATTCAGATCCGGCAGTTCTTGATGCTTTGGTAACCTGTGATGAAAGCTGGATCTACTGCTATGACCCAGAGACCAAGAGACAGAGTTCCCAGTGGAAACATGCTGGCTCTCCCAGACCCAAGAAGGCCAGACAGAGCAAATCCACTCACAAACTTTTGATGATCTCTTTTTTTGACAGCACTGGCATGATCTACATGCGCAGGGTTCCCACTGGACAGACAGTCAACAAGGAATACGATGTTGAGGTTTTAAGGAAGTTCAGGGAGAGATTCCATTGGAAGAGCCCAGCACTCTTCAAATCGGGTCAGTGGCATTTCCACCAGGACAATGCACCAGTCCACAACTCCATCCTTGTCACAGACTATTTGACCAAGATGGGCATTAAGACACTTCCTCACCCTCTCTATAGTCCAGACCTTGCTCCCTGTGACTTTTGGTTATTCCCTAAGCTCAAGGAAAATCTTAGAGGCTGTCATTATGAGACAATTGAAGAGATGAAAGAGGCTGTGACAAAGGTCACTGACACGCTCACACAAGAGGACTTCCATAGGGCCTTCCAGAAGTTGTTGGAATGGTTCAACAAGTGCATTGCAGCCGGAGGAGATTACCTCGACGGGGACTAGAGTTTCATGTGTGTACTATCAATAAAAGTGCCTATACGAAAAAGTCTGGAAACTTATTGTGTGCTCCTTGTATAAAGCAGATTATGATGAAGGATCTCAACATATACATGTGGCCATTCCAGAAATTATCTAGTTGCTTTTTGAAATACTTCAAGCATCCTACCACATTAAGTGCAATGGAGAAGTCCAGTCTAGAACATGGTCCCTGAAACTAGAGTTCTTTTGGACTTCAGTTTTTCCTGTAAGTGGTGGAATGGAAGTGTTCTTTGTCAAAACATAAATTATATTAAAGTTAGTAAATGATGAGCTAAAAAAAAAAAATCTTTTTTAAGTTCTTTTATATATTAATTATGGATTAAGAAAAGATTATTACATCAGCAATTTAACTAAAGAAGCATAGACAAAATTCTGTAAAGGTTAAGAATATTTTTTTTAAATGCTGCATGCAAAAAAATAGAATAAAAAAGATCCAAACTCTAAACAGCAGCCAATATATTGCATATTGACAGTGCAAACTAAAAGGGGTGATCTATATTTTTGTAAGACAAGACAATAACATGGTATAAATGATCATAACAAGTATAATTCATTTTACTAAAAAACAATTTCCTTCTGCGGCATATCAAGATTATCTTTAAAGAAAAACTCCTGCAAGTATGCCTAGCTGGAGACTCATGTTGATGTCTTATAACTAAAATATTTCAATTAAAACTTTAAAATATCATCACAACTGTCAATTATCTTTAAGTGCATAGAGGCAAATAACATGATAAAGAATATATTATTATAATCATAAACCATGCAATTGTTAGTCAATCCAACATTTGTTTTTCAGAGCTTTATTTTAAATTTGTTTAATAGGTATGGATTTTATTTTTAAAAAAAAAAAAAAAAAAAAAAAAAAAAGAATATTCTTATTTAACTTTTTATTGAAAGCACCGACATAATTAGATCTAATTGCAATACAAAAAAACTTGATGGGATGAAAAATTATTCAGTTTTCTGCTTGAACTTTTTTTACCAAATAAAAAAAAAATGACAAACACAACAAAACATCCTTTTATTTTTTATTGAATGTATGTTTTAAAATTTTCAAAGATCCAATTTTTTTTTATCCGGATTTATATTTTGTATTTTCATAAGATAATGTAATTTTGGGTTCTCTGAGTGAAAAAAAGAGAAAGAGATAAAGAAAGAAAAACATTGTATTCATTTGTTCAATTTGCTGCTTAGAATATTTTTTGATAGTTTAATAGCATAAAAATAAAAAAACAATTGCATGACTAAGAAATATTTGCATATTCATTAAAATATTGTTTAATATTCAAAATAATCATGTAGAACCAAGTTCTATTAATAGCACACTAGTAAAAATTACAAGTGGCATCTTTTAGATATTCAAATAAAGACTCATAATGCTAAATTTGGACATTACTTCTCAAAAAAAATAAATGAATTTTAAATTAATCCTTTTCTCGTAATTTCAACCCTTTATAAAGTTTTTCAAAAGGACTACAAATGAGTAAATAAGGGGACAGTACAAAAGGAGCAAACAACTAGCTGAGTGCATTTCTAGCAACAATAAAACCAATTCAGAAGAGTAATGATACACAAAGACAAGAACACCTACATTCAAAAGAAAAAGAAAATATAACTTTTTTAAAAACCTTATCAGCATTAAGATTATTCTTGAAACTAGGAACCAAATATTGATTGAATAGTTTCAGTAATCAAATTTGACTTTTCTACACAAATGTTCACTAAATCTCCTGAGATGTGTTTGCAGGTTTATAAAATTAGAAAAAGTTTGACCAAGTGAAAAAAATTACCTACTTCATTATCATTAGCTTGCAGTTTCACAACTTTTCATTTAAAAATTTTCAACATCAATTTCTTTCCTATGAATCAACCGTTTCACTATATAAATAAATATACATAAGTGAACATTTAACATCACTGATTCATAAAAAATACTTTATATAGAAACAAAGTTTAGCTGAATAAAAATTAGTTGTCTTTGTAATTTACACACAAATAACTCATTGTTAAAAAAAATAATCTTGTAGGTTATATCTTTAATGAATTTAATGCATTAATATACAGTGTAAGTTTGAAATGTTATTTCAATAATATTTAGATTATTTTTAAGAAAATTATTATAAGAAATTTGTGTTGGCATAGGTGGCAAAATTCTATTCATTTACTTTTGTATAAGTAAAAAGGGAAAAAATATATTTCTTCATCTTTTATAGTAGAAAATTTAATCATAAGTAACTTTTTTGTTGAAAATTTTAAAATGTGAAAGCAATCCTTTTTAGGTCTTTTATTTTTAGTATGTATATTTTTAAACTAATTTTCAACAAAAAGACTACATTGCCAAAATTTTGAAAGAACTTTTGTACTATGAAATCAATTTAAGGCATAGAAAAGAACAACAACAAAGAGGCACACTCCTCAAATGTGAGAGGACAAAGGCAGAAAAATAAGTTAAAGATATGTAGCAAGGCTAAAGGAAGCTACAAGTGCCACACCTACCTGGAGACCCTGATAGAGAGATTCATGGTTAGACGGGGAGAGCTGCAAGTGGAAATTGTCCCAAATAAAAGTTTCATGGGTAAAGTTTAAACAGTGACCAATTGGGTAAGAAGTATGGTTTTCAAATAGTTTTATAAAAGTTAAAATGGAGCTATAGTGAAAAATATCAAGTAACCAACCCTTCACCCACCTATATGAAAAGGTTAAAATGAAGTTTTTAAAAAGCTTTTAAGTGTGCAGATAATAGCTATGAGTGAACAAAGAAAATAAGTAAGAGTAGAGGGGATGAAAAGTGATTATAAAAATGTCAAAACATCTCTTTCTGGTACAATAAAAATTATTTGGGCCCAACACCTCTAAGCTTAATGTCTTTCATAAAGACACAATGGAAAAAAATGCTCTAAGAAAAAGAAAAATATCTAGCAAGAAAGAAAATAAAAAGAACATAAGAAAAATGAGATTTAGAAATATATCTGTCTTAAAGACAAGTTATTGCTTCACTGTTGTAATGAGATTTTACTACTCAGTAATGAGAACAGATTGTTAATACATTATGAAACACAGCTTCAAAATTTAAAAATTAGGATCAGAAATAAGCATCAATACAATACAAAAAAATAGATAAATCTTATTTCAATATTTATTTGTTTTTGTATTTGTGGTAATATTAATTTTTGATCCAAATTTTGTCAAACTGAAGCAATATAAGTATGCTAATGATAAAATTTTTTTATTACTTTTAAAATTCTATTTTCAAATCTTGAAAAGAGAGAACAGATACTTCATTTGGATCCTTGCCCAAACGCTAAAGAGCTATACTCTGATTTCAGGCGGAAGTGTTAGGAGACACGACTCCAAGACAGGTATATATAATGCTATCATTTTGATAGGTAAATAACATTGAAAAAAAACTTTATTCAATCAGGATACTTTTGAATTAGTTTAATAACTGATAAAAAAAATCTACGTCTTAGTGTCTTTTCAAAATATTCTGGAAAACAGTTTACTAAATAAGGATATATTTAGAGTTGATTTATCTATAAGCCTATCAAAGGTCACAAATCATATTCAAATTTGAGAAATTACTGGAATCATAGATATCAATCAATAAACCTAGTGGGATTTTATCAAAAATTAATATAAGTAAAGCTTAATCAATAGATAATACAGAATTGACTTTTATTAAAATCTGAATATATGACCGAGATTTAAGCAAGAAATCATTGGTAGAAAATTTGTTGTTCTTTTTAGAAAAACAGTTAATTCCCAAAACAATTAGTTTCTATAATTGTTATTAACTACAATGAAAGATACCAATTCATTTTAAATTTATATATATAACTATACAAAATGATACACAAGTGTCTAATGATGAAGATGAAGTGAAAAATGAATACTTAAGGGAAAAAAAAGACAATTAAGAACAGTCATACAGAAAAATAAGAAAATGTTAAATTGGAGGGATCTGTGAATGTATGTTTGCTTAATATGTTTGTAACACCACCAAAAAATTCTATATACATATTCAATACCCTATTTGCATTAAAGAATAAAAAGGGAAAAAACATTAACAAAAACATATATGTACGTAATGCAAAGGGAGAGGATGCCTCCATGCGTGTATTACTTACATGTACAGTTCCCCATTCATCTGGCTGTGATGAAGCCTGGAAATGTACAATCACATTAGGATTGTGCATTACAATTGTCTCCCCTCCAGGAAACTCAAGGCGTTTATGCCACACATTATTCAAAACAGCATTCTTATACTCCTCCTGCATAAAGACACCAAGGAAAAATTCTTAGAAAGAATATAGAGGAAGAAGATAAAATAGGAGAGAGAAACTTAGTCTCTCTCTCTCTCTCTCTCATATATATTACCATGTATGTATAAAATAGGAGGGTCAATTATTTTTGTTAAACATGTGTCTCTTTCATTATTCCATTTTTTCTCTTTTCAGTCAGGTGCTAGAGTCATAATGGGTACTTATTTTTATGCCTGTACTTGGAAACAAATTATGTTTTTTTTGTTTAATAGATGATTTTAGTCTTGAAAATGTATAGCACCACCTGCAACTTATTGAGCCAGTTCACATTAAAAAAAATTTTAAAAATTGAAATATAACCTTATAATAACAAAACAAGCTAAATACATTTATTTTGAGAAAAATTAAGTTAAATTTTTTAGTAAATGGCTCAATGTTGCAAGATTGTGAGAACAAAATCCTCTTATAAAAAAAAAAGAAAAAATGAGATTGAACAATCTTATTCGCATACAAATTGTGTTAATTTCTACTTGAGTGGTTATTGGGTCTTCTTAGCTTTTTGATCCTATATATACTTAGACAGCATTGTATTATTAAGCATAACACCCCTTCTTGAAAGGTATTTTATGATTGTAAAAATGTTTCCAAGATTTTTCAATTGCTTTTATATATATATATATATATATATATATATGTATGTATGTGTGTGTGTGTGTGTCTATATAACTAAGCAAGAATTGGATATTATATTAACATGTAGGAAATCTGTACTAGTTTACGATACTACTACTTGGGAATCGAAAACAACTGATAACTTTAATGTTACAATGGGGTAATTTGGCTCCACCAAATTGCAGACTTGGGGGGGGATATATGTTTTAGACATCCTAGGTAGGTTTTTGGATTTAAAGAACATTGGAATTTATAGAGATGATGGATTATTTTCTATCCCTAATAGCAATGAACCTTTAACATCAAAAATACAAAAGTAATTAGAGCATCTAAATATATGGAGTTAAAGATAGAGATTAGTTCTAACTTGAAAATAGATCATTTTTTAACTCTCAATTTATAAACCATTTAGTAAGTCTAATGCTATACCAATATAAATTAAATGTTAGTTCTAACCACCCTGCATCCATAGTTAAATAAATTCCTAATGTGATTAACATTAGAATTAACAGATTATCATCTTCAAAAAACATATTTAATAATCATAAGGAATTTTATAATGAAGCTTTATATAATAGCGGTTATAAAAATGAACTTAGATATTTAGAAGCCAATAAACATCACATTAATAGGGGCAATAATATAGGAATTAATGATCACAAAAATAGGAGAAACAATGGAACTAATAATAATGTAAATATGGATAATAAAATAAGTAAAAATTTTAATAAAAATAGGCATAGGTTTAACCCTCCTTTCTGCAAACTCTCTAATATCAATATAGGCAAATATTTTCTAAGTTTAATAAGCAAACATTTTAAAGATGATAACTCCCTTAGAAAAATAATTAATAAAAATTATGTAAAAATTAGTTATTCTTGTACTAACAATATATCTAAAATAATTGACAATCACAACAAAAAATTAATAAATAAACTGGACTGAAATAACAATGACAACTTAAAATATTCATGTAATTGTAAAATGAAAAAAATGAATGCTCACTAGGAAACAAATGTAACCTTGATAATATTATGTATCAAGCCAACATTTCAGCTAAAGAGAATGATAATATGATAAGGCTTACATGGGTATGACAAGTTTAAACTGGAAATTTAGATATTACAACCACCTACAATCATTAAAAAATCAAACTGCCCTATCTAGGTATTACTGGGGTCTAAATAGAACTAGGACTAACACCTGTTATAAATTGGAAAATAATAAAAAGATCCTCCTCAACAAACAGTTTACATAAGTGTAATTTATGCTTAGAAGAGAAAATATGTATATTATAAAATATTTAAATAAAAATTTACTTAATTCCAGAAAAATGATTTCGGTATGTAGACATAGAACAAAATTCTTAGTAGATTTAACTTGATATATTATTAATGTTAAATATATTTAACTACCATTAATTAAGTGATTTATATATTGTTAATTCTATATATTGATATACTAATCCATAATTTTTACAAAATAGAATAATTTAATTTAATATTTTTCTAATAAAGAACACAAATTTAATAGATAAAGTATAAACATGTTTTTATAATAATATAAAATAAAAAATAATAAAAAATAAGACTAATGGACGAGTAGGAATTATCTCAACATTACACTGTTTTTTGCTATGGGCAAACAAGTTTAAGAATCGAATATCCAAATTTTTCTTATATTATAAATTATTATTAATAAAATATCTATTACATATTAATTTATTACTTATTACGATTACTTAATGTTCAATATGTGAATTACATATTAATTCTTTGTTTATGAATTTTTATGATAATTTTAATAGTTAGAATTAGTTTTTGTAAATTAAGATCAGCATTTAATTATTTCCTGATATGAATTATATTACTTAATATTGATAAAACATAAAAGTCTCAATGAAAGTAGAATGCAAATTTTATCTATAGATTTAAATAAGTTGTGTACCACTATTTACTTTTTCCGAGATTAGGTTTTTTAACTTTTCAGTCGTATTTACATTAGGGGTAACGTTTTTTTGTTTTTTTATATTTTGGTTGGTTGTTTGGGTTTTATGGCATATCGATCTTGTTTTTTTATAGGATTGTATAAACATTGTATAAATGAATAATAATAAAAGATATAATATCTTCAACACTTAAAAAAAATTTTTTGATTAAAAAATATGATAAAATATATAAAAAAATTATTTTAAATTTAAAAAGATAAAAATAATTTTTTTTCTTCAAATTCCATTCTAGCTGGAAGCAATATGAAAACACCCAAATAAAAAAATTTTTGATTATACATCTGATGAAGGTTTTAACCTGAAATAATGAGACCAAGGAAGTGAATTTTTTCTTTTTGCTTTTATATAAAAGGATTTTTTTAGCTCTGCACGTTGAGTGTTGATGTATTCTTAATACCAAATTAATTATACATCAATAGCCGTTGGCATTGAGCACTCAAATTGGATACTCCTACCCCTTGGATTTCCTCCTCTGATCATATAAGTATATATATATATATATATATATATATATATATACACGCACACACAATATTAGGTTCACTTTCAGTTTTAACAGTAACTAGGTAAATGACAGTCTGTGTTATAAATCTGCCAACTACAAGCCATTCATCTTGCATCTACAACTGCAGGAAGGAGTAAGAGATCATTTGTACTAGTTATATAATACTTTATGTTTATTAATTGTTATCAATACAATCATGATCAATTTTCATAAGAATTTATACACAGACACATGTATTTGGGCAGTATTTTCTTAAGATATTTTATTAAACAGTATAGACATCTTTTGTCTACAAATTTTTGTTTTGATCCTTTCAAGTTACCATAAGGATGTTATGATATCCAGCCAGAATTGGCTAATAAACATTCCTTAATTAATTGCTTCCCAAGTACTTTCAGACCCATCTTTGGCCATCATCAGGGGGTGTGTATATTGCAAAAGTGATACAACCTTTGCAAGTACATTACCACTTTGTAAAAATTCAGCATTTATTGTTTATACTGGTGTTATATTGCGGCGTTTGTTTTTAAAATTTAGTTCTATGAATAGCAGCAGTAGCTAAAGACATTTGAGTACATTGGCCTAGTGAGTAGAGTGTTCACCAATGGTCCAGGAGACCTGGGTTCAGTCCCAGGTCGCATCATACCAAAGACTTTAAAAATGGTACTTGATACCTCCTTGCTTAACACTCAGCAATATAATGTACGTATCAAGGGTAAAGTGGAGCAATCCAGGGAAAGGAGTAGCGCCCTCCCATATGCCTCGGTGTAGTAACTATTGAAAAGGGAGCTTTCTGGTCACCCTCGACAACGATAGCCAACTTTACTACTTACTTAATTCTACAAAGTTATGGAAGGTTTATTAGCCAATTCCAGTCAGATATAACAACTATATAGCAACTTAAAAAGATCAAAAAAAATTTGTAGACAAAAGATGTCTACATTGTATAATCATATATGAGAGAGAGGAGATAACAAGGTAATCCAAGCAGAAGGAGAGACTTATTGAGAAACAGTGTCAACACTGTTCAGTTCTAATGAACCATCATCAGGACTATCAGGGATGGAATTAGTGATGTTAAATCAACAAAGGATGTTTAAAAATACAAAAATACTTTATATAGATATAACACACACACACACCAACTAATTCAATAGAGAATATTACACTAGAAAGGTAAACGATTTGTTTCTCAAACAAGAACAGTTGAAATAAAATCTTAAAAGGTAAAATGTCAAATTGCACAAAACTGATTGAACAATGGAGCCTGACAATCACTAAACATTCATGAAATCAAACAAAATACACATGGCTTATATCATATGTAGCTGAAGGTGATAGTTTTATCATAATCACAATACCAACCTCTAATTTTTGGGCAAAGGCTTCCGTGTAAGGCACATATTTATTGTCCCCTTCTCGTTTGTAGAACCAAGTGCTGCGCCTAACATGAGTGGGTTCCTCATCCCAATACACAGCTGTTCTCATCCTTTGGCTAATAGATACATCATACCGACCACCATCTGTAGCAACTACTTCTGATTCAAGACAACCTACAAAAGGAATATATAATTGCAAAGATTTTTAAAATTTCTGATGCAAGAAAAATTGATCTGAGGTAATTTGAAATTTAAAAAAAAATCAAAACTACAAAATAGAAAGCAAAGTCAGATATCTTGCATTTTTTTCTCTCACCTCATTTATTACCATTACTCTTGAGTCACTAGAAGAAATTTAAGTTGAATGTGGATGACATCACAAAAAACATGTGAACTAATCACCCTAAAAATAAAACTTTTTTTTCCTTTTAAGTGAATATTTTAATTATGTTTACACTTCATTCAGTCATGCTAAAAACATTCAAAGAAATAAATAAACAATTAATTAAATAACAAAGAATCAAATCAACAATTGATTAAAATTCAAAACAAGCAATTTAAATTATTCAAATAACAGACTTTACTTGTCATCAATCAAGTGCAACATGGAGAAACTTTGGTGAGTAAGGTTTCTTTTTTTTCTTCAGGTAAAAATACTTTAGCAAAATTAGTTTCTCTAATGCCAATTAATTAGATGTCAATTAGATTAATAATAATTGTTTTTATGCCTTAAATGATCAGTGAAATATGAAAGAGTTAAATTTGCATGACAGGTTTCTTTGATATTACTCATATTCCATCAGAGACCTAAAATTCTTCTTTGTATCAATTTTGGTTATAAGTTATACTGGGAAAATTTAATGAAAGAAAAGTTTTTCAATTTTTTTTTTAATCTATAGATTTTTACAATTGCTGATACAGTAGATATGGACATGAAATTATAAAACAACAAAAAAAAACTTTTTTTTTTTTATTTCCTTCAAAACAGGATTGGAAACATAGAAAAAAAAATTAATTACTATGTTGGCTTATGAATGAATAAAAACATTTTTGGCATCTTTTTATTTATTTTTATATGTTGTCAAAGCAACTAAAAAATTAAGATAAAAATACAAGTCAAAATATTTTGATTTGTATTTTTATCTTAATTTCTTCTATCACTGAATTTATGCTACTTCTCAGTCAGATTTACAGAGAGTTGCAATAAAAAAAGTATCTAAGATGAAAATAAATACTTGTTAAAATTAATAAAAGATATTTTTACAATACCACAAATATCATCTACTAAATTATCAAACCTACTTATTAACTTTTCAATATTGAATGTGCAGGTTATAGAGCCTAAAATATTAATAGTACAAAACTACATTATTACATGAATATAAACTTTACCACAACACCTCTTAAGGTTTCTGTAACAATTACTAACCATATGTTTCAAATCTTAAAATAAATTGTTGGTTTTAAGTTTCAAAAGGAATATATTATATATAAAGAACCACAAAGAGTATTTCTTTCAGTAACTGAAGATAATAAATACTAGTAGAGTTGGAGTTTTGTTTAATGGCATATCAACATCTGTGGGTCATTTAATGCCAGAAGGGTTAAATTGATTTTGTTTTTGGTGCATGTTTTAGAATTTAGGGTATGAGTTTTGGTTATGTTTTATTATATCTGGCTAGATTTTGATTGGTTTGGTTTGGTCTGGTTCCATAGCACATCAACCATTCCAGGTTATACAAAGCCACATCCATTTTTATACATATATAAGTACAGTTTTCTTTACACCCAGTAAAATGTAAAAACAGTTCCATTTCAAACAATCCAGTTTAACATAAATACGCAGTTCAAATGTCAAAAACAGTTCTTTGTAAGTCGATTTGGTTTTATGTCATATCAAACATTGCAAATTGTTCAATGCCAAATCCTGTTTAGACTTATAAATTGAATACATACACATGATGTGTGAAATGATTTCAGGTATTTCTTGTTATACAAATTATTCTATTTACATCTCTTCACTTCATCATCATGCCGTGCCGCTAGCACAGACATCCCTGACCCTCTCTCGCTACTTCTCCCTATCGTTCATCACCTCTGGCAGGTCTTCAAGGTTACATCCTGTATCCTCACATAGCTGTTGTATGTTCGAGCTGGTCGTCCTGCTTTTGCTCGGCCATATGTGGGGGTCCATAGGAGTACATCACTTATGAACTCGTCCCTGCTTCTCCAGCAGTGTCCTGCATGTCTGGTTCATCTAACTTGGATAGTTTTTGTGATGAGAAGCAGGTGGCCGTATGGTTGGTGCCTTGTGGGGTGTTGCCGCCAGGACTTGTTCAATATTGCTCACAACATTCTTGTGTAATTGCCGTCTAGCTTCTTCTCCAGCCATTTTGTTAGGGTCCAAGTAGTGCATCCATACAGCAGTATCGACACGACCGCTGCCTGGAAGAAACTGCGTTTCATTTTATCGATCAGGTCTGATTTCCATAAGATTGATAGCTTATCGATAGCTGTCCATGCCTTTGTTAGCCGTACGTCAATGTCTGTTTCGGTTGATGAGACACTGCTTCCTAGGTAGGTGAATTTGTCTACCAGTTTCAGAGAGGTTCCGTCTAGTATGGAAATGTCACCAATTTGATTATAGCAAATATATTCAGTTTTGTGTGCATTGACATGGAGGCCAATGCCTGTGGCGGCTCATTCCAAACTAAGCAGTAGTGTTTCGGCTTGGTTGGGTGTATTTGCCAGAATCGCTATGTCATCAGCATTATCGGCGTCGGTAATTGTTTTTGCAGGGTACCTTCTGCTTCTTTTCTTTGTCAGCTCGAAGCTGTTTTCTTTGATTCTTTTTTTTTTACTCACACACAACCAAATGATTTCTAAAGTTGCTATGTAACAGTGACAGTTTAACATCAGTCATTTGTTTGTACACATTTAAATAGATATGTATAATATGTAAGAGATTAACGTTTAAAAAGGTGAGTGAGCTTATAAGTTGACACAATATTATAGTTATTTCAAGTATTATAGTTATTTAATACTTCTTCAAGATTAAGGCTGGCAACTATACGATCTGTATCGCTATCCATACCTTCTATACTATAGGTTCTTGATCCCTGACCATTGCAGTGTTTGATTCGTATAGGTGACTGTTCTTGAGGGCATTTTGAATGTGCTTCCTGGTTTTTCATTTTGGTGTTCATCTGTATTTTCCCAGTTTGGCAAGTGGAAGCCTCCATTTCCATGGACTCAAATCTGTCCTTTCTTGGGGTAGTTCTCATTCTAGAGCTGGATCTATTTTTTTCCTGTTTTGTACCATGTCCTTGCCTGTCAGGGAGAGGTTTCCCTTTAGTTTTCCTTTTGGGTGAGGTCTGTAGTGGCCCAGCAACAGAAGTCACTTCAGAAGTAAGGGCCCCTGAGCTCTTCTTGTCTGGCCTTGCCTGTCTCTTTTGGCTTGTTGCCAGTCTGTTGTTTGGGTCTTTGGAGAGTTTTTCAGTAACTGCTTCTATGACGATTTTCATCTCCTGGATCAGTGCTCTCATTTTGTTTACGAGCTGGGCAATCACTTCAGGTTTTGAGGTTGCACTTGTTTCACACATATAACAGCTTTATTTTTTGGTAGTTGGGATATCTTTTTTTGTCACTTCCACATATTTTGTAGTCTCTACCATCGTTCTTGCTTCTGGGTAGGTGATATTTTGTGTATGTTTTAGTTTGATAATCTCTTTTTCTTTCTTCCATACCTCACAATCTCTAGAACCAGCGCCATGGTATCCTTGGCAGTTAGTATGTCATATTCTCCGCATCTTCTGCATACTGATGGTCATGTACATTGGTCCTGGTGGTGCCCAAATCTCTCACATTTGTAGCATCTTTAGGTATTTGAGATATAAGGTTCTACATTTATTTTTTGGTATCCAATTTTAATTTCTTTAGGAATTTTGTGAGTGTTAAAAGGTCATTATATATGTATTTGTATCTATTGTTTCTCCGGTTTTTCTTTTTATTTGTATTCTTCGGATTTCCATGACATTTTGGTCTTGTAAGCTGGTTTTGATTTCATCTAATGTACATAATGAAAGCTCATGGCTTTTTACAACTCCTTAACATGTATTCAGGGAATTGTGAGGATAGGTTTTTATTTCTACATTATCAAAGTGTTTCCATTTTAATATTTGTTTTTTTATTGCAGATAAATAGTGTTCCATTTTTTTAAGTTTTTTAACTGTTAAATGGTTTTAAACTTTTTGATAATATTTTTCTATTTTGAACAGAGACAGTTTACTTTGAGGAATTTCTTCAGCTGATTCGATCATGATGAAAGACTGGAAATAATTCGATTTTTCTTCTGTCTCACTGTCAGAACTTTCCCCAGAGTCTTTTTTTTATTAGCTTGGGTTTTGTTTGTGTTATCAATATAAGTAGATGTGAGTTTCATTGAACATGCTCCCCACCTACCTCAGAGCCCCATGCAGGGATGTGCCTAGGGGGAAACCCATTCGCCTAGCAACATCAGGGCTACATGTTCAGTATACTCATGCTGGTGTTAGACAATTTTATTTTGTCCCTGGGTTTTCATTCCCAAGATAACTACTTGCCCAGGGATAGAAAGGGTTACGAGTCTTTCCCCAGCATGATTGACTCTACAGCCATCATCCTCATTTGGATTTTTACACAAATCCAAAAGAGGGCTGACATGACCAAATTGATTGGATTGGACCTCTCCAACTGCTCGTCTAGCCCCGTAAGGGCCAAAGTGGAGTGTTGTGAGTCACATGACCTTTTTAGTTACCAGGTCACAGACTGCTCAGGCACCAGGATACCGTCCTCAAACATTACGGCCAACAGGTAGCCTTGTTGGGGGGGGGTTACACCTCTGCAGAGGTGCAGTCAGCATATTCTACAGCCCCAGCCAACTAGGGAGAATACTAGCAAAGAAAAAACTCCTGTTGAACTAACTAAAAAGTGGTACAAGTATTGAAAGTTGGCAAAACAACAATCTCTGATTGCCTATAGCAAAAGTGAAACCCACTTTAAATGAGCCTTTATTTTTGAAACAAGTTAAATAAAAACTTACCTCTTTGAAAAGCACCTTCCAAGCGTAAAGAGTCAGCAATAGAAAATGGGAACCACACTTCTCTGTTTTCTATACGCTTGCAAAAGCACCAATGTGCTTGAACTGGTTGATAGAGTCCACTGGTAGTATTGGTAGGGTATGAGCTTGTAGGTGGCATAGGAGAGGTTTGGAACTGACCCCCAGGGCTGGTATCAGAGACACTAATCATGGATGGAGGAAGTGTTACTGATACAGGTACCTGAGGAGGTGAAGGCAAAGGCCCAACTTGAACAGGATGTGGGGAACTAACTGTGGGGAAGGAATCAACTGGTGGGGGAGCATAGCGAAGAGGTCCTTTTTGACGATATTTGTTTGGAGTTGATCCTGCAGAAGAGAAACATGGAGAAAAAATACAAAAAGAAATTATAAAATGTTGCAAATTTTATATTAAATATTTTACTAACTGAAGAGTAATTTAAAACACAAAATTTAACTAGCTTGACGTTAGCTAATATTAGATAGGAGATGCACATGGTGTAACAGTTAATGTTATAGGAAATAGACTCAATGAACCAAGCTCAAATTCTAGATGAAGGAGTTTGCGTTTCACTACATCCTAATACTTTTATGAAAGGAATGAATCCACTTTTTCTTCCTCCAGGACAGACTGGGCTCCTTAACTTTAGAAGGAAAAAATCTGAACTCAAAACCCAGGGAGAATCTGTGACAATTTTTTCCATTATCAGCTCTTATAAAAAGAATAGCTAGTCCTACACAAGCCTTCTCCACTATAAACAAATGTCCTACATAATTTATTTGCCAAGCTTGGACTTAGTTATTGGCCATCATTAAACTAATGGACAGACATTAGCCAGTGATAGTTCACTGGTGCTTTTCTTTCATATGACTCAATATGGTCTTTTTCTAAAATATTAATTTCAACATTTGCCAATTTTAGTTTTGTTCTTTTTAAGACAAGTTCAGCTTTTTACAGCCTTGTCAAAAATTTAATTACTGTATACCTTAACATTAGAACTTAATGCTTTCTTGAAAAAAAGCAATCTAAACAAAGTCATTAAAAGTTTGGTAAAGTTCTTAAAGTAATATATATCATTTGAATTCAGACAAAATTATTAACTATGTTTAATTTTCAAATTTTGTTGTAAACATACTAAAAATTCATTGAGTGTGGTTTTAATAGCAGACAGTAAATTTCAATGTGGCCATTAAAACATGAAAAGGTCCCCTATTTTGGGCAAGTCAATTTCCCAGAAGATATGTTAGAGTAACAGAAAACATTTACATCAGCAAATAAGCTGTATCTCTAGGCACATTTAAAAAAATAAATATATATTTTTTTTATATTCTTGTATATTAAAGCAGGTTTTAAGTTTATTTAAGAAAATTGACTGTTTAATGTTCAATAAGAAAATCAACAGAAAAATTGACATTAGATAATGTTTGAATGAATATGTATCAGCCTCACCCACAACTGGATAAAGGTCTTTCTTCTTTCCATGACATGTTAATCTTTGTTATATCTAACTGCCAAACCTCTCTATCCAATCTATCTTTTGTCTAATCTTTTACATTTGTTATTCATGGGACACCATTCAACCAGCCTTTTCCACCATCTGTTACCCTCATCTTATTTGACAATTCCGATATTAGTATGTAATCAGCAAACCTGAGATAGCTCATTTATGTTTATTTCTATTCTTTTCTAGTTCATTTTCCAGGAGATACTCTCAATGCATGCTGCAAATAATTTAGGTGAAATCATACTTTCCAAGTCTATATCTTATTTGTATTATTGTGCAGATTAATTTTCAATAATTTTTAACAAAATTTTTGCTAATACACTCTTTTCATTATGAGTTGAAAAGTGCTACATATTCTACTGAATCAAAAATACCTTTTTGTTATTTAAAAAAAAAAAACCTAATTTAAGTGGTTTCTTATATTCTTGTTATTTTTCTTTTTTTGGTTCAGTTGATTTACTGTTAATAGGAGTTTCATAGTTTTGTAACCACTCCTGAAATGTGTATGAATATGTGGCCAATTTTCATCATGAGTGTAAAGAATGCAAGTACTTTTGAGAGAAAAAATTATGCTAAACAGTAACATGATAGGGTGAGAATTGATATTATCTAAAGTTCAACAAGACTTGTTGATGTATAGTTCTTGTGAAATAAAATCATTATTCCTAAACAAAATGTTTACGGTACCTTTCTTTTTCATGTATACTGGGTATGCTAAATCCTTTGCTACTATGCTATTTTCACCTGGAGCTTTTCCATGTTTTACATTCTTAAATTCAAACTTTATTTTGTTTGTTGTATCATGTGAAACATCACAAGTATCTACTAGTGATATATGGTGACACTTCTATTTTCAAAGCATACATGTTTGTATCATACTCTTCAGTTATTTTTATCATCTAGTCCCTTTAATTGATAATGTTAACTTTTATGTTCTCAGTTTTGTCATAAAAAAATTAAATAAATGGCTAAATTACAAGACAGAAAATTCATCATCAAAGGGTAAAAAAAAAAAAAAAATTACCAGTAGTTGGTGGTGGTCCGACAAGTGGTGGCCCACCTGGAGTTGTCACTGAATTTGAGACAGGATTCATACAGTGTAATTGTGATAGAGTTGAAACCACATGAGAAGTTGGAATCAAGGGGGAATATTGTGGTTGTTGCAGTGAAGGTATTACTGGTAAAGATACTTGGTGTGGTGGTGTTGGAGGTGGAGGCTGCTGTTGGAGTAGAGAAGATTGGGGTGGTTGTTGAGGATTTTTAGTTGGATCTGTTTTTAGTTGAATAGTTGATTGCAATGACACAGGTGGTGGTCGATGTCCAACTTGAGCAAATGGGTCTAGACCAGTAGGAATGGGTTGTTGGAACATAGAAAAGGGAGAAGCACGTTGGCTAGATGTGGTGCTGCTCGGTTCTGATAAACTTTGACCCACAAAACTATCTGCTTCAGCTTCTTCTGAAATAGGAGGAAGAGAGATCAGTAAAAAAAATAAAGAATAAAAAACATTAAAATTGTATAAAAAGAAAACTTTTTACATGAGTATAGTATGCATAGCTATAATACAGACACAAAAAGCACCAAATAAAGTATAGATTGATTGCAATAAAGTCACTTTTAATAAAGGTTCATATTAATTAGGAGTACTCATTGCTATTATACTAATATATTGCAATGAGTGCTCCCAACTTGGCACCAGAAATGAAATTGTAGTCCTCTTATTTTTTTAAATTGTAGGAATGAATTCCATACTATCATAGACAACACTGACGATTAAAAAAACTTTTTTTAAATGTTTTTAAAATGCATCATTAAAATCCCAGAGATTCAGCTAGCCACTAGAAATCAACAAGAAACAACAAATCCTATTTTGCAAAATAGATTATTTTTATATTTAAAACATTCATAGATAAACAATATACTCGTTTCATAAAATGAGTTAACATTATGTATGCAGAAAAAGTCAAAATATACTATAAATACCATTCAGAGTTAATAATTACTATATAACAAATAAAGCATCTTTTAATAGCTATTTGATAATCCACTCATGATCTCCTTTCATAAGTATGTGAATAACTTTTCCTTTTAGCTTCCACAAACATTACAAGTTAGTACTTGATAATCATCTTTCAGAGAAAAAAGCTCAAAGATGCGTTGTATAGCAGGGAAAAACAATAACGCTAATGTATAAAAATGTGTTTCATTTCTTTTCCTTTAATTCCCCAAACTGTAAATATGAGTAGAGTGAGAGAGAGTTGGAGATAGCAGAGATGCACACTGGTATAGGGCTACCTCAAGCCTTCAAAGCATCTTAGTTTCTTCTTGCTTCTCTACTTTCATGAGTCTTGTACATCTCAGACTTTTTTCTACCTCTCAACCCTGGGCAGTCTGGCACAAGTAGTCTAGTAGTTATCTTCTGTGGTCTTCTTTTTCTCTGGTATCTGCTGATTATATAATATTCCAGACATCCACACAAATCCTTGTGGTCAAACCTCTCATCTCCCACCTATACATTGCACATGGACATGCCTCCTCCTAACATGCCACACACACAATTTATGTGGAACTTCTGCTGAGGAACAACCTGCATCAAAAAAAAAAAAAATTAATTCTCACAACCTGCATCCTGCTTACTTTAGAAAACAGATGCACTTCTTGTTATGTCACCCACACAACTTATGTGACATGTCAAAGGGATCTTCCAGTCAATATCCAACAGATGTACAAACCCGTCAACTACTGCTAAATGCTTTTCATAAATGTAAATATTTTATTCAAAATAGTGTTTGCAGATTTATGCTGAAACATTACTTTTCTTTTTTTTTAGACTAATAGTAAATCCCAGAGCACTGCAGAGAACTGACATCTCAGGGAAGAATGAACGGGTATAAAATAACATGTATAGGACAATAAGAATTTTTTCCCCTATAGATTGAATAAATAGCTTGGCTTGAAATTCCCAGGTTCCCAATCACAAGACACCTGAAGAAAGCTTGGAGAATACAGTAGCCAGAACATTCTAATTATAACAATTAAAATGAGGATGCTAGTCCAAGCATATCAGTAACTAAAATTGAATCATTTATAACATAGCTGGTAATTTTTTTCTTTTTGTCTGTTTTCAATACATACTTAAATACATACAAACTCACAGCAATAAGGTATACAAATTGTTCTGTCGAACCAATATTTTGCATTAAATATATGCTATATACACAAAAATTGATTCTAGAAGATACAATTCTAGAAATACTAATGTTTTGTAAGTTGTTTAAATATTTAAAAGGATCTGGAGATTTTAAAATGATAAAAAAATTAATTTTACACAGGAAATATTTTTCAACATCATCTAATAACTTGAAAATCCATTTAACTCAATGTTTTTGAATCAATCACATTGAATATTATTGTGAGAATTTTCGATTAAAATTTAGCTAATAACTGTGATGTGCCTGGTAGAGTTGTTGTCGCATCTCTCAACGACAAAAAAACAAAAAAAAACTGCAGAGTCTAACAAAAAAAACCTCCTTTCGTATTCAACAATTATCCTCTCCTTTGTCTCTTTTAACTGACCATCGCTTCTCCTCAAATCAATTAATGTCCAATGCGAACGCAAAAGACTCTGAGTGATGACATTTGTTGTTTTTATGTTCTTTTCTGCCTGCCCTCATTTGCATGCACATCTTCATTCTCCACGGTTTTACATGATTGCCGGCGTGAAAATACATGACCATTTGCAATATAAGCTCGCTCAGGGCAGCCATGTTTTCTCCAACAAAAAATTTATCTTGCACGTGGAGCATTTGCGCTGACGTTTACACTGAGTTGAGTGGCAATTTTCATCCCATTTTTCACTACATATGGCAGGCTACATATTTATTAATTCTCTTTTTTATGCAGAGTATGACATTTATTCTTTTGTATTTTAAAGTAGAACAAGAACAATAGTATGTCTCTAGAATGTAACAGTTGTTAAGAGTAAAAATAACTATCAGAAATCAATAATTGGTCAATCAGGAATCATATTTATACAACTTCTCATCCTTCCACTGCAACAGTAATCTTTGATCAATGTATCTATAATCTGCTTTAGTAGTTTATAATTCCTGAATGCAAATGATTAATCAGTTGTGTACAAAGCTTTATAACAATTTTTTTTTAGCTCATAGAAGAATAGTCTAAAAAGAAAAAACAAACAAAAAAAAAACAACAT
Source organism: Sepioteuthis lessoniana (assembly GCA_963585895.1). Taxonomy (NCBI): domain Eukaryota; kingdom Metazoa; phylum Mollusca; class Cephalopoda; order Myopsida; family Loliginidae; genus Sepioteuthis; species Sepioteuthis lessoniana. Next base: position 92,093 of record CAUZXS010003709.1, read on the forward strand.
TGATTATTGTGATATTTAGAAAAAATACATCAGTAATAGCATAATAGAACATAAAAACAGTGAATTCTGGATGTCAATTTCTTTAACTACATCACTAAAAAATACTTATTAAAAAAATTAAAATTTCCTGTCAACCACAGGAATATTAAATGTAAATATCAAGATATATGTAAATATACACTTCTTAGTAATTGAAATATTAATCATTGCCTAAAGATTAGTTTTAAGTTATTTTATCTAAAAAAATGTGTGATCTTATAAAAAAGTCACAGCACAAATTGCAGATAGTTTTAATCAAGATGAAAGAAAGAATGCATCATATAACCAGTGAATCTATGCTTGCTTTATATGATACAGTCAAAAGACCAGTAAAAATACTCATGCTAACCAATGTGAATGGCCAAAAGTATCTTCAATGCGCACACAAATATAGAAACTAGCCCTTGTATCAATGGAAGGAGGTTGCCAGGACCAGTGAATCTCACATATGGTGAACAGGAAAATGTTGGCAGCAGGACAATGAGAAAACACTCTGGTGGAGCCTTTGTGATGGTTTTGGCAACATTCTTTTGAGAAACACAAGGTCCTATTATTCATATGGAAGGTATTTTGTTGCAAACCACCAAACCCAACATTACTGAAGATCAGGTACACCTCTTGATATTCTTAGTCTTCTCTGATATTGTAATATAATGGCCGAGGGATTTCGTTTTATGCCTTTGGGTTTAGTTAAGCTGAGAACCTTTCGACTCAGTGCATGGGTTACTTAGGTGCAACATTAACGCAGGTGTTCACACGCACGGGCAGAACGGACGTATCACTCAGATGTCACAATAGCCCAGATGGGAAACGGGGCTACAGAGTGCGGGTGACGTCACGCACCGGAAACGCAGAGAATTTTGAAAAAGTCAGTCAGTTGATTTGAGTTCCTGGCTCGGAAGAAGAAGGTTGACTTTCGGGGCTCGCAAAGGCCAGACGAATTTGTGCGCTATGGGCGCCGCACAAGATGGGGGGGGGCAGATAAAAAAGCAAGAATAGAAAGAATGTGTATCTCTCTCCTTATATCGAAGAACCTTTAAACTCAAAAGGTAATAAAAAGTTTTTTACCTGAACTAAGAAGTTGTAAGTGTTTTTCGTGTTTCGAGATTCCCATGTTCTATGTATATATGTTATGAACATTCTATGTACGTTTCGCATATCTGTATCATGGGTATGGTACAATATTAGTGGCATTTTTCAAGATGACAATGCATCCTGCTACACTGCACAAATTGTACAGAAATGGTTTCAAGAACATGAAGACTTGTGTTGTTCTGGACACCTAACTTCCAAAATTTCTTTCTTACCATGTACTCATGGGATGTGTTAGATGAAGAAATTTTTGTAGAGACTTACAACAGTGAAAGGAACTGCTGTTAACATCCTGACACAAAATTCAAGAGGAAACATTTAGATTTCTCAGAAAGACTATGACTGATCAGATAAAGTGGTTTTGTAGCCACATGGCAGTTATGTTTTGGTTCCTCAGTGTGTGTGTGTGTGTGTGTGTGTGTGTGTATATATACATATATGAGGATCATTCAATAAATAAGGTGAATTTTGCCTAAAAAGTTGGCAATAAGAAATACTGTTTACAGTTACTCCTTTTTAAAAGAAATCAATAGCCACGGATCCTTTCATGTCCCAAAACACTGTCAGCACAATCTCCTTTGCTGACCACAATGCCTGAAGAATCAGCATGTTTCCACTCCATGGACTGTGTTCTTTTTTTTTTAAACTCAAGCTCATACTAGCAAAACCATATTTAGCCTATTTGTAAACATTCTTTTGACTAAAAAATTTGATGACAGACCTCTGTTCAAACCTGGCACACTGTTTTGTCACCATTTTGAATAGCCTCAAAACAAATATTTTGGCAAGATTAAAATAATTTTTGCTATAAACAATCCCAGACAATGCAGAGTTTACATTTACAGAAAAAATGTTTAGTTTGCTTTTTGTAAAAAAAATTCCTATTTATTGAATGACCCTTGTTCTGTACAACATATAATTTTTTTTGTTAGAGTTACTTAAATTGCACAGATAGTTTCTTTTTACTCAAAGAAATGTTAACATAGCTAAATTATCTCAATGTGCTAACATATAAAATTTAAAGAAAATGGTATTCAAGCAAACGCAAAAAATTCTGTGGATATGTAATAATAAAAATATGAATTGCTATCAATAGTTCATATTAATAAAATTAAATGTAAGAGAAACAGTAGCACAGTAATGCTTTACTGTCTTTAGGAATGATTTTCTTAAATTTACCAAATTAAAGATGTTTATCATAATATGAATACACAAAAAAGCTGCAGTGCTATCTAATGAGGTAGCATTTTACTGTCACTATTGTACTAATCATTAATAAATATGATTAACACCAATACTCATTAACATGAGCAACAGTATAGCAACAGTAAGGTTTCTTAAAAATAAAAAAATCTATAAGTTCAAGCTTCAAATTTTGAAAAATAAGAATTAATATTTTGTTCATACTTCTCTAGCAACAAACATATATTCAATTGTTATTTACTAAGCTTTGCTTACGGTACCTGCTGTTACAGATGGTCACTCATTAAAGTACTAAACAGGCTCACGGATACATGAAGAATCTGGTAGGAACAAATGTTTTTAGTGTGACTTAGTTTTGAATATGGTCACTTACCTCCCATCTCAAGAACCACCTAACTAAGAAAAATAAGACATGCAGGACACTGCGGGAGAAGCAAGGATAAACTCATAAGTGAAGTTCTTCTATGAACCCCTACACATGGACCTCCCAGTGTTGTCCAACCAGCAAGCACTTACATAAATCCAAGCTGTTAGTGTTACTTGATGATAAGTTCTTGCTTTTGAGAATTCAAGATCTGGTCATTCTTGTTACTTATTTACAAGTGTATAGGAGTAGGTGAAAAAAACCTTGATTTTAAAAGAAACAGTGAATACAAAGACAACAGTAACTGTTTTACTATTTATTCATGTACACACAACATACTCAATTTTTTCCATTAATCTTTCTGGGACGACCAGCACGAACTTACATACAGCAGCTATGTGAGGACACCGGATGTAACCCTGAAGACCTGCCGGAGGCGATGAATGATAGGGAAAAATGGCGAGAGACGGTCAGGGATATCCGCGCAGGCGACGCGACATGATGATGATGATTTCTCTCCACTTCTTATTCCCATTTAAAGTTGTTCAATGCACTAGGGAAACAGTGGCCAAGTAAGAGAGATTTTATAAGTCGTTTTCTAAGCAGGCTTTCCATATAATACAATTTTCCTAATTACATACTCTTTTCCCATTTAATCTTGTATATTTACAAAGTCAAGCTTAGTAAATATGCAAGACTCCTCATGCATTGCCTCAATCCAGCAGTGTGCCTTTGAAGAGTTTAATGCCTCTTTATAAGATAGTAGTACAAGGATCATTAAATAAGTTTCCAGACTTTTTTCGTATAGGCACTTTTATTCATAGTACACACATGAAACTCTAGTCCCCTTCGAAGTAATCTCCTTCGGCTGCAATGCACTTGTTGTACTGTTCCAACAGCTTCTGGAAGGCCTCATGGAAGTCCTCTTGTGTGAGCGTGTCAATGACCTTCATCACAGCCTCTTTCATCTCCTCAATTGTCTCATAACGACAGCCTCTGAGCTTAAGGAATAAGCAAAAGTCACAGGGAGCAACATCTGGACTATAGGGAGGGTGAGGAAGTGTCTTGATGCTCATCTTGATCAAATAGTCTGTGACAAGGATGGAGTTGTGGACTGGTGCATTGTCCTGATGGAAATGCCACTGACCCGATTTGAAGAGTGCTGCTGGCCTCTTCCGACGGAATCTCTTCTTGAACTCCCTTAAAACCTCAACATAGTAACCCTAACCCTTTGGCCAATCAACTCTGGTGTAATGACTTCCTTACTCCTCCCACACCTCTCATCATCCCTCACAGACTCTCTGCCTTCCTTGAATCTCTTATGCCACTCAAAAACTGATGCTCAATTCATGCAATGATGGTCGAAAAGTAGTCTGAAGCATTCCATACATTTCCATATGGCATTTTTTCCAAGTTTAAAACAGAATTTTATTGCATATCGTTCTTCTAAAGTGTCCTCACTTCCAGATTCCATTTTTGAAATTCACCAGCTGTGACAATCAGGCTTTAGTAGGGTGTATTCCAATTGCTGCTGTAGCTGTTCATTTGAACCTGAAATCATAAAAATTGATCAGTCATCTCATAAGATGTATAGTGTTACACTGCATAAATATTTATCTCGGGACAAGAGTTTATTTTATGCACACGTGACATCGGGGCAGTCTGGCACTTGAACCTCCGCAAAATAAGTCCTAGTCAAGACTCCTGTTTCGGACATAAGGTAACTGGCAAATAATGTGGAGGTTAATTTGGGGCTAGACTCATCTCGACGCTGGCGAGGGGGTTTCCAATTTCACTTTCAAATACCCCACCAAGTCCTTCGTTTTCCTACTCCCTCGGATAACGGAATGCATGGACTTCTAGGTTAAAACAAAATATATTTCACTGTAGTCAAATTTCCTTAATTCCCTTGTAATGTTTTTAAGGCTAATAAGACATTTTACAAGAATTAATTAAAGTGATACAAAGCTGAAAAAGATATGTGCAAATGAAGGCAACTCGATAGATAAATAACACAACCAATAGATTTCAACACAAGGGAGCAGTTAAAATATAACAAAATTTTAATAAGCAACAACCAAACAAATAATTATGAGATTTAAGAAACAGTTCCTTGTTTTCTTTTCTCCTTTCCTTTTAAACTATCAGCTTTGTTAAGCCAAGTAGGCAGTGTTAAACACAAATGTCTCTCTTGACAGTCCTTTTCTTCTTTCTCCTTTTTTTTCTTTTCTTTCTTTTACTTGAGATAGTATCTAAGTCCACTCATTCATTTACGGTTTATGAAACAAATCTTTTCAGTTTCTTTCTTTCCTTTTCTGAATATATATATATATATATATATATATATATATATATATATATATATATACACACACACACACAATTTCCAATATTTAGGAAGGGTAGAAGGAAAAACAGTTTTAAGTTGTACTTATCTTTTCGAAGGGTTTACTTCTCAGGTTCCTTTCTTTTGCAGGCAAGTGGCATTTCTCTAGAATCTGGCTGAAGGCCCTTTCTGCTATCTTCTGTCCAAAGATTCTATTTTACTCTTTCAAGGAGCTTGGCTAATTTGGCGTCCATCTCTTGCCAATGTCTGTCCAGAACTAAAGGTCCTTTTTGCGGGCGAGGGACTCAGAGTTTTGGCATCAAGTCAGCACGTCTTTTCACGCCAACCTCTGTCCTAAAACTAAAGATCCTTTTCCAAATTTCCTCTGATGAAAAGGTACTATTTTTCAGCGCTAAAGGCTTGGGCCAATCATTTGGCTTCTTTCTTCCTCCTCTCTATTTCATCCGATCATGAGACTGCAATGACCTACATTCCCTTCTCTGTCCAACCGATAACAGGTCATGGAGTGCAAGTAATTTGACTTTCGTTAATATCTCTCGTATCATACTATGCTAACACCACACCCAACATTCGGCACATCATGGTGTTTTAGATCTCAATTCATCTTTGCTGGTCGGGACCTGCAAAACTTGACCGCAGCCGCAAGAGTAAAAAACTCAACTCTATGGCAGAGAACTCCATTCTCTGCCCCAATGGCAGAAGCTCAATTATCTATCTGCATGGTCCAATCTCAATTTCTCAACTCCATGGTCAGACTCCAACTTCTCAACACCATGGTTGAAACTCAACTGAATCTTTTTCAAAATCTCCCAAATTCTCAGCCTATCTCTTCTGGGCATGATGTCATCCACACTCCAGCCCTATTTCTTGTCTGGGGTTTATTATGACAATGGTGATTGTCATATCCTTTGCGTGCGAGCATAAACTGCACCAATTGACTACACACCTGAACTCTTAACCCGAATAGTTCAAAGCCCAACCAAAGTGAATGATAAAATATGATTAATGAAAAATGATTAAAATAAAAAAAAAATCATTTCTTAATTATATAACAGTAGCTACAACATTGTTTATTTTCCTTGAGGTTATTTGAGCATATTTTTGTTAAATGCATTTACCCGTTACACATAAAACACGATATTTTGTTTGTTGTCACTTTAGAAAATCAATTTGTCAATTTCATGACATTGTCGTTATTTGAGTTGTGATGGTATTTGTCAGTATCCTCAAAACTTCAAAGTTGTGTTTTAAACTCTGAGAATGTTAGTTCCTTACTGCTATGTGTCACATATATTGAAAAGGGATTAAATGTGTCAGGCAGTCCTTTTAAAATCATGGCAATTATCAAACCATTACTTAATGATTCCTGGCATTTCTTAATTCCATTAACTAGGTTATAAGACAGTCTGTCACACTTTCATTTTGTTCCTTTTTCAATGACGTTAATTTTATATAAAGAGAAATAATTCTTTTTGGATGAGAGAAGCCTCAGATAATGGAAGAGAAGCTTTAAAGATATTATGTGACCACTATGCTGGTAACAGTAAGCCAATTCTTGGCTTACTGTTACCAGCATAGTGGTCACATAATATCTTTAGAGCTTCTCTTCCATTATCTGAGGCTTCTCTCATTACATGTTTGAACACGTAGACCACTGGTACTGGTTTGAATGTGTAGAAATCACAGATCAGGATAAAATTACTAAATCATCAAAGCTATAAGACTATGCACCTGTGTCAGTTGCATATTAGTATTCCTGCTCCCAAACTAAAAGATTTTATTTAGTTTTGAAATGACTTGTTTATAATTATCACTTCTAATATTTGAAGTACACACACTAGCAGAAGTAATTGATCCATGACGGGACTAAAAGGATTTTAGGAACACCAGTGAGAGAGATAGAAAGAAGAGAAGAGTAAGCTAAAAATTAAAAATTTGTTCCTATTTGTAGTTGAAAGATTTCATCTATTAATTCAAATGAAATGTGCTCTTTTATTTTATGAATTGTTTTTTTCTTTTGTATTTTTTTTAGTTTACATTTAAAATAATATATAAAAATAAGTAACCCAACACTGCTGAAAGCTTTAAAACATTTTCATGATTTTTTGGAGGAGGGTCTCCAATAAATTTTCATTTTGTATATTAATTCAAATAAAAAGTATTTGTTTATTTTATATTTTTTTTTAAATAAACTTTTTGAGTTACACTGATTAAAAATTAATATATTTTGCTCTGAAAAATATGAAAAATAATTGTTTAAAAAATCAGTTTTTAAGTTATTGAAAAACAATGCTTTCATCTAATTGTTGTTATTATTTTACCCTCTAAAAATGTAACATATGTACAATAAAAAGAAGCTAAAAAATAAAAATGTAAAAATTTCTTGTATTTCAATTTCTTTTTTTTTGGTTTACATTTAAAATAGTATTAAAAAAAGGTAACACTTGGTTTTAAACATTTTCAAGTTTTTTTACAATACTAAATTACAAAACAATAATTTTCAAAAAAGCATTAAGTTCAAATCTGATATGCCAGATCCTAAGAAGAACTTGTAGTATGTGACTGAAGGTGTGAGTGAAAGTATATTTATATATGCATTTTTGGTATCCTGACTATTTAATGTTAATTTTGATATTTAAAATAAGGGTTTATGTTAGCGTTTCCCCACAAATTTAATGTTGAGGTTTGGTATATAGTGTTTAGAAAAAAGGTGGAATAGGGCATAATATAATATAGGCACATGGATAAAGTATTCAATGAAGGAAGCCAATGAAATAAATGAGTGAAGATATGAAACAAATAAAAGTTGTAAAACGGCGCTGGACAAAATGAACATTTAAACAAGGCGACGAACAAAAACAAATTTATATACTAACACAATAAAACTTACATTGATACATAAAAGAAATTACCAACTCTACTAACAAAATAATAGTGTGCGTATATGTGTGAGTCTAACACAACTAATCTACAAAAGAATTACATATTAAAATGTCCTTTTTTTATGATTAGAAACGGGCAGTTTCTCAGAGACTGGAAAGCGTCTCATAGTCATTGTGGTCTGCGAGGCCCATCCATGGTGTTGCTTTTCTCTCCTGTTGATTCATGCTGAAGGGAGTGTGTTGCTGCTGCTAAGAAATTTGGTAAAAAAGCGTGTTGCCGCTGCGAAGAAATTTCGTAAAAGAGAACAAGGGTGTTTGAAGGGGACGTATTTATAGAAAATACGCGTCTTGTAGGTGGCTCAAAAACGCAGGACTTGAATTTACGCGCCGATGTAGTTTTAAGCATGTCATGTGGTCCTCCTGGCCAATGGTTTCCCGAGACTGAATATTGAGCGTCAGCCATCTTTGTGGGAACAAGTGGCATACCGCCCAAAATAATTTATAGGAGAGTAAAGTCCTATAAACTATAGAGTTGTATATGCTTTTTGTACTTATGAAGAACTGTGAAAAGTTCCACAAATTGACTGATTTGTAATTATTCAATTATATCATTAAATTAGTAAAAATCAAATTCTGTACTCTTCCTTATTATAAACATATGCATGATTCTAATACTTTATGACATCTTTCTATCTTTCTTCCTAGTTATGTTTTCATGTACATACCAAAACAAATGCAACTTTATATATATATATATATATATATATATATATATATATATATATATTCAATGAAAAATAATGCAAAACTGTTATTGGTAGACAAAAATACACCTTATACATAAATTTCATGCCATTAGAAAGACATGAAGAAATTTTTAATGTTTAAAACTCTTACCAATAAATAAATAAAAATAAAAAAATAATATATATATTTCAATGAAATTTTGTGTAATCAATGATTCAATTTTATTAAAAATTTTCAATTTAAAAAAAATAAATAAATGAAAACTGTTTTCTTCTTTCACCAGAATCAGAATCAAATTTTATTAAATGATGTTATATAATTCTTTTTTATTATGATTATTAAATATTCATAGATATTTTTTTAATCATTAATTAATGTTATAATTTATAGATGTCTATAAATATCAACTTAGTAAATTTTTTTCATGCAATATTCAAGGTAAGAATAACCTGAAAATAAATTTCCCTCTGAATGGCTAATAATAAATTCTATGTGAAGAGAAATAGTTTTGTCCAGTTTAAATGAAATAATCTACTTCACCTCCTCAATCTTCATTTTTACAGGAAGAAAACTACAATATTGTAATTATATTGATTTGTAATATATAATAATGTAATTATATAATATTTACTTTGTTAATTTTCTATCATAAAGTGGAAAGTCAAAGAAAAGCTTCTATTATATCATGTAAAGCTTAAAAGAATTTAAAAACACACAGTTTTTAGAAACACTGGATCTTATTTCTATTCAAGTAGACACACACACATTTTGTGAAATTTGTATTTTGACAAAATTATCAGACCACTTCTATACTTAATTCTAGACCCTCAGGACATTCTTTCATTCAAAGAATATTTTAAATCTTTGATTTTTATTGAATTCTGTAATTTAAAAGTGAATACTGCCCCCTATTATTCATTGCATTTACATGTACAATCACTAATCAACATCAACTTATGCGCACAAGGTGTGCTAAAAAAAAAAAGTATTGATGGTACACATGGTACAGTGGATAAAGGCGTTGGTTAGATCCAGTGACATACCCAAAGAGTGTGAGTTCAATACCCAGTGAAGGCAGTGGAGACCTTTCGGAGGGGAAATTAACAGGAGATAACTGATAATTGACATCAATAAAACATGGCTCGTGGAACTAGAACAGTCTACCCCGGTAAGCGAAATAAAGGGTTAAGTTCGACATTCCAACCACCTAAAGAAGGCCGGAGCGTACAACGGCCGAAACTTTGTGATAAACATGACGACAAAGATGAGGACGATAGTCAGAAAAATGTAAATAATGTAGGTTTTTATTGTATTTAAAAAAAAAAAAAAAAGACTTTAAAAAATACTGAAGTAATTTTTTTCAAAAGCAAATTACAATAATTTTTTTTTTTTTTTATTAAAAGCTACACCAAGAAATTCATGTTAAAGTTAATTCAAAAACACTAAGAGATGTTTTATATTAATAAGACTAATTGCCAGTGAAAAAATGAGCAAATTTATTGATTAACTTTGAAAAATCATGCTTGGTTACTTAAGCGGAAATTGCACTGAAGGCAACAAGGAAATTATATATTCCAGATGATTTTTTCCACTTTAGAGGCATTTTTTTTCTCTTTTCTATTTTAGCAGTCAGATTTTGTTTTTATTTTTTCATTTTATATTCAAAATACGAAAATTTTAAAAATGTGACAGCTGAAAAAAATAGTTGAGAAACTATCACTTGGCATTCTCTCCCCTATCACAAAACAATTCACAAAGTTGGAGTGAGGGTAGCGGTTAAACGAGAAGTCCTTTATTTTGCGACAAAAGTTTGAATTTTTTGTTTTGTTACTTCTTTTTTTTTTTTTTTTTTTTTTTTTTTAAAGCTAAAATTGTAGAAAACAGGTTCATTACAGCACTGAAATAAATGTGTCAAGAACTGACAGAAATGGTTTTTATTTACTTGCAAAACGGGCGAAAAATACACATATCTATCTAAAAAAACTTAAAATTTGCATAACTCTTTAGTCCTACAGGAAATCTTTTTAAATTGTTTTTCTTAATTCATCTAAAAAGTTATTTAGGCCATTTTACGGTGTGTCTTATTAAGTAGGGAAATAGTTTCAAGCTGAATTTCAAGTCCATTATTATCATTACAGAGATTTTTCGTTCAGTTTTCGCGGGGGGGGGTACTCCGTCAAAAGTCAATTTTTAAGCAGAAACTCTTTTTTGACCACTTGATCACCTGACCTAACTCTTCAAAACACTAACAGACGAACAGATGCTTTGAAGAATGCTTCAGTTATTTACAACTGAAAAGATTTTTTGAACGAAGATTCGCTTGTTTTTGAATAAGCTAAGCATTTTCATTTTTTAAAATGATAACAATTGTTTTGTTTTGTTTTTTTGTTGTTGATAATTCTTTTTCTAAATAAAAATGAACCTAGGATAACAAAGGTGATGAACATAGTTTGGATGCTTCTGGTTAACTTCGGAACATTTTTTCTTCCTGGTATTAAGTATCATTTGTTTTATGACTAGACAATCAAACAGTGCACATTGCACAGATTTTATTCATTAACTGATCGAGAACAACAAAATATAAAAATATTCTTTTTGATACTATTTTCACTTCATTATTTCAGAAAGTTGCTGATAACAATTGTGTTCATCCTTTTAGAAAACAACGCGAAGTTACCAACTCAACAAATTATTTAATATGAATAAATAATAGATTAAACACCACTACAAAAAGTTATTAAGGTTATTTTTGTAACTGAAACACAAAAGTCAAGTCATTATGGAAGGGAGGAAAATACCCCATCTCACAATCAATGAATCAAATAACTGATAGAGGTTGAAAATGAATTAAGGTAAAATATTACCCTTTAACCCATCGGATTTTAGCAAAAACTAAAAATCAGATTCTACTTTTTTTTAGCAAATACATGTAAACAGTCTGAAAAAATATCATCTTTGATCGTCAGTAATGTTTCCTGTATTCGCCGAAAAAAAGGGAAAAAAAAGAATCTAATTTTTAGTTTTCGCTAAAATCCGATGGGTTAAAGGATAAAAATTACCTGAAATAATGTTCATTATCAAACAATGCAACTATTGCAATTAATGTAAATAAGATTATTAACTAGGTTTAATTTCGGTTAGTAGCAGACAATCGTTTTTTGTTTTTTTTTATAAGCTTAAATTTAAGAAGAGAAATGACATAGGACTAAATCAAGGATATAATAAAGATCCGGTTTACTAATGTAAAAATAAAAAGTTAAATACGCATAAGAGAAGATAACACTAAAATAAGGTTTTAATGAGATATAGCCATAACACGTATATACGGTTTTGGGTTTTAAAGCAGCATCGGATGAACGTAATAAAATCTTCGGGTGAAAAGTGACAACACTTACCTGGACATAATAAAGACGGTTCCGATTGAACTACAGGCATAAGAATATTAGGTTGCTCTGGTGGGTTAAGAGTAAGCCCTCCGCTGGCTGGCATGAGCAACAGAGGCGGGGGAGTAGCTTCCTTGCGGTGTCGGTCCGCCATTGCTTCACACACCACGTCACTGAACGGAAGCGGAAACACGACGACTAACGCCGGTTGAGTACAGTATGTCTTTGACTGGCAAGAGAGTTGTCAGTCAGAGAGAGGGGACTGAATTCAAATGTGAATGATGACAATGGTATGCGAAACAGCAGGCACCCCGTTATGCTATACTTCTACAATTTCACTTTCTTTAAGAAAAATATACGTTTGAAATGTGAAAGAAATATATTTGACCATTTTTTATTAAAAAAATAAAATATATTCGTGTTAAATTAAAATTATGGATATACATTTTGATAAATAACTTAATGCTTTATTTCTTAAAGGCAAAGATATGTCATAATTCTTAATTTTAATAAGTATCATGAGAGAATAGTATATGAAATCTTTAGCATATAAAGCTTATCATATTTACCCAACCCCTCCGCTCGGGCAGGATATGACACAAGGTCAATTTTTAAGCGGAGTTTAACAGGTTTGAATTCAGAGTTTTCCTTCTCCTAGACTAGTTGCCTCACCAAGGCTGAAGAACCTAGTCTGCCCTACTATTTACCCATAGCTGGAGGGAGAATAATTGGATTCATACCTTTCCCAAGGGTATTAGTGCGATGTGAAATGCAATCAGTCAGGTCCAGGATTTGAACTCGTGTCGCCGTGTTCATATCCTGCGACGATAACAATTACACCACGGGCACCTCCATATAGCATATAAACCTTATCACCATCTGTCTTTTGGGCAAACATTTCCATCCTTACTTTTTATGTGATATCTTCATATGTATAATGTATATTTAATGGAGGTGGAATTTCTCCTACATAAGTTTAGATCTGACCATTACAGATTTTTGCAGGTAGTAGTAATTCAAATTTTTCAACTATAAGGGACCCTAACCTTAGAAAGGATGCAAGTACAAAAGGACCCAATTAATCAGTGGCGAATACACTATCATTGTTTTTTCTGTCTGATGTTCTGAAATAAGGAATCATTATTATTATAAATTGATATATACCACTGTCCATGTTAGGAGATGATAACTTATTAGTTCATTATTCTGGTTAATTCTAATTGCTCTATAGACAACATCATCACCATCATTAAGTCATGCTAATAGCACATATTCTCCTGACTCTTTCATACCATCTGTCCCTATCAGTCATCACTCTTGGCAGGTATTCCATGTCAGCACAGAGTTGATGAATCTAAGTTTTTGCTGCTTGGTCTACACTGTTGTGTCTATGTATGGAAGCTCACAGAACTACACAAATATAACAAAACTATATGATTTTCCATGTAGGGAGAAACCAGCTAATTCCTAAAAATAGACTTGAAGAACATTGAAAATTCATAATTTAAAGTGACAACATACGTTAGGGATAGCTAAATATACATGTAAAGAAAAAGGAACATGTTGTCTTCTTTTGTTCATTCTGACTTCTTATCGTTTTTAAATACCAGATGATGTAGAGCAGTTGGATAAATACATATCTTTAAATGTGGAATGATTTCAGAAATAATTTCTCCTCAAAATCACAAGTTTATTTTTCAATATAATCACCATCTAATGTTACATATTTTTATAAATGTTCAATCTACCTTTTCATCCTATCTACAAAGAGAATTTTTGATCCTATTGTGCTATGTAACTTCAACTTTTGCATTCATATAAAAATGTTAATATTAAGTGCTTCTTTCAATGTCAGGAATAACCAGACATCTAAAGCAATACTGTTACAGTGGTTGTACAACTAGGTAAATGTCAGGTTTTTCATCATTTGCACATTTGTTGACTGCAATGTGCCCTTGATGCAGTTGCAATGCAAATAGGGCATTATTTGAGCGATCACAAGATTTTACAATTTGCTGAATTAATTGTCATTCTCTTTGACCAAAATTCTATGTTAACAATTTCCTTTGTGTCCAAAAAAATTGTGAGAATGATTCTCTACATTAATGGAACTGTTAGGAATTTTCTTACTCTTAAAGAATCTAGGTGATGTTATTTCATGAATGAACTTTTGTTTTTAGCGTCAGAATGATGAACTGAAGATTAATCTCCAATGGCAATATTCAGGAGAAAATTAATCTGTTTCACAAAGATATCAGTTGAGAAGTTTTTGACAAACATTTTTCCAATGTTTCTTCATTGCATTTGTCCATTAGTTTGGGACCCATCTGTGACAGAAATTTCTGTAATGCAACGTTTCTATGATGTCTACCTTCAGAGCAGTGTTTCTTTGCTTAATTTGATGATTTTCTTGAATCATGGTATCTACTCTTTGATTCTTGCACATCAAACACCTTCATCTTGCTTCTACTGCATCTTTTGGCATGTTGAACACACTGGTGGACAATTTTCACATCTATACAACTGTTATATAGTAAAGAAAGACAACAAAGCTGATGTATAAAAATATAATCTGTTTCTTTTCTTTTCCTTTTATTACCTGAAATGTACGTATGGGGAGAGTGAAAGAGAAGGTCAAAGATGGCTGAGTTTGCATACACACAGAAGCAGGATATGAATCTTTAAGGAAACCTGTTCTCTTTTCTCTCTATTTTTGTGAGACTGGTACAGGGTTACCTCAGGGCATCAAATAATCTTACTTTCTCCTTGCTTCTCTACTTTTCCAAGTCTGGTATTATCTCAAGCTTTTTTCTACCTCTCAATCCTGGGCAGTCTGGTGCAAGGCCAGAGCTCAGAGTGACATGACGTCTAGCTGTTGTCTTGAGCTTGTCTTCTGTCTGATTTCTGCTCATCTCTGCTGGTTATATGATATTCTAGACGCCCACACAAATTCTCGAGGTTACACCTCCAATCTGCCACATATGCATTGCACATGGACACACCTCCTTCTAGCATACCTCCCACATAATTAATGTTGCATCTCCACTGGGGAACAACCTGCATCCTGTTTATTTTAGGAAACAGGTGCACTTCCTGTTAAGCCACCCACACAACTTAGGTGGTATGTCAAAGGATCTTCCAGTCAACATCCAACACAACCATCCCCATAAATTAATTTAATTCATTTGTGAACTGATATGCAGCTTTCTCATGCAGAAAATTCTATCACTTTGTATCAAACTCTGATGTAGTACTTCTGACTAACTGTAGTAAAAGGTGAGGGTGGATGGTATGCCTCCTCAGCAACAGAAAGAAAAGAGTCTCTCGTAAGCAATAGATTCCGTGATTTGTTTTCCCTACTGTTGTATCCTCAGACAATTGGGTAGCCTCAGTTGTCTAAAAATAACAACACACACGCCTAGCAGCCCTTTCTCAGTATACCTCTGGTCAATTCGTTCACTCTGTCAGTCAAAAAGCTGTCCTCAAAGAACAATAACAACTCTACTCTTGCTGCTGGCATGCTCTTTTATGCAAATTCCGGCATAAGAAATTAACATGCACAGTATGTTTCTTCTCACGAGGCCTGAGATCGACCCACTATAACTTCTGCCTTCGGAAGTGAACATGTTTTCTACTGCCCGACACGCAAGGTACAGTCTTACGCGCTTTGATCCAGGAGGTAAGTTTCTTCTCTCACCACACTAACAAATACTATTGCTCAATTTTGTCACATGGCAAGCCAACACGACTGTTTGAACAGAACTTTATGTCTAACCAAATACAGATTAAAATATTATTCTATCTCCATTATTAGCAATGACATGTAGTAGGAGAATTTATCAATCAACACTTGTACAATATTGATAGTCTGACTGGTCAGGAAGTCAATGACTATGTATAGAGCTTTACATCCCATTGAGAAGACTACAAGTAAAGAAATAAAGACAGAAGAAAGAGTATTACTTAATTGTGTTTTTATTTATTAAATATGGACATTATAGCAGAGAATAAGCATGAAAATTGAACGTAATAGTACAGAAAGTGAAAAAGAATGACAAACACTGGAAGGGATGCCTAGGTATGGAGAATAATTGGGAGAGAGTGGATATAGACATTACCCATAACAATGGCAATCATTTCCTGACCCTAATTGATTGTGGTCTATAGCAGTACACAATTTGGTGACCACTGCATCAACATGACTCAGCTAGTGTTGTGCACTAACTGGAATTGATTTTTCGAGAATGAGGTC
The DNA here is from genome assembly GCA_963585895.1 of Sepioteuthis lessoniana. Classification (NCBI taxonomy): domain Eukaryota; kingdom Metazoa; phylum Mollusca; class Cephalopoda; order Myopsida; family Loliginidae; genus Sepioteuthis; species Sepioteuthis lessoniana. The sequence goes on from CAUZXS010003709.1 coordinate 108,402, forward strand.
TACTTGTGATGGACAGTGGTACAGCATTCACTAGAAATGATTTTCAGCAGTTCGTTAAAAGATGAGTTATTAATCTCCACTACCAATGCTCTTACACCTGCTGAGAATTGAATAGTAGAGCGAAGCCATTGGAGCATAAAAACCATTGCAGCCAGGAAGTGGTGCTCCATGCTGGTTCTGTGTACTGGTACAATGTGATGCCGAAGGATGGTATCAAGGCCACAAAGGTATCCAGATGCCATTGTATTAGCATTTAATTTGCAGCCTTAGTGGCGAGTCATGCCTTTCCAGTTAGTAAGTCAGACAGCCACTGATGTACACAAGCTAAATCTATGAACAAATGTAGCATTGCTGCTTTCCACTAAAGAACAAGGTTGATTCCTCATAAAACTGCGTCCAACTCTGCCAATTTTATATGTTGTGTGTCACATTCTTGATGCAGCTAGCACATATCTTCTATAACAGATCCATCTGCCTGTAGCGCAACACCAGTAGCCAGTGAGCTTGCATCCACCCATACAGCATATTTGGTCCGGCACACACACCACTTTTCTCCCACTGAGTCACTCTGGGGTACTCTATCCATTACATTGTTATCATCTCTCACAAGGATGCATCCTGAGTCTTGTCATCCCAGCCAGATGTAACAGTAGTCATGCAGCATTTGATAAAGGAAGCTGCTGCTACGCGCAACCATCCATAAACAAGAAAATGGCCAACTAATTTTCCACACATTGAAAATACAGCCCTTTGGGTGATAGTGAGATCTCCAGGACATCACTACCTCATTTCCAGTCTAGCGTCCCTAAGTTGTTCTGAATGTGTAGACCAAGAACTCTCGCTTCATCCTTAAGCCATTCAGGTGCCTTGCAATTGTCAAGTTGCTCTGGTGACTGGCTTCCTACCCACTTCCAAGCCACTGTCCACATGTTCTCTTGCTAATCAAATGAGGCCTCAAAATCTGGTTCATCAATTGCAATGGTAGCGCAATGTAGGTTATCCTCCATGGAAAACTGCACCTTGCCTGCTTCTGATATGCATATACCTTCCAACTTCTTGATAGCATCAAACCCGAATAGCACATCGAAGCCTAGCACCCTCCAGCTGGTAACCAGCACATCCAGCGTCAAAGGCTGCAAGTGCCCCACTGTCAACTCGATGCTCCCGACTTCTTTGCACTGCAGCATGTTGTCACTCACAGTTATCACTCCAGTGTCCCTAGGGTGCCATCTGCGACATATCTTGTGGCTCACCAAAGTCTAAGAGCACCCTGAATCCAACAGTGCCTTGTACAGTTGTCCATCTATGACCACCTTGAGTCTTGGTTGCACCATATTGTTTATGCTTTGTTGGGGGAGGAGGCTGGCGCTAATTCATTGTCCCCAACCCCATTTTCCAGACAATTCCTCTATAGATGTTCCACTTTATTGCACCGATAATAGAACATGACTGGGCGTACCTCACAATTCTGGTTCCATTTTCTATTCTAAATTAAACAATTCCTAGCCAGATGGTTTGGGCCACTACATCTGAAGCAGGTGCTGGCAGTCGTCGGGCAATCATCACATGGGCCCAGTGCATGGATGACCAGACCAGATTACGGAGCAGCTACTGGTTACTCCAATGCTTTCTCATCAATCAGTATAGCTCTGGCTCTTTCAATTAACTCTTGCAGAGACAGTGCTTGCATCCTGGTGGGCGATCTGAGGAGTCCCCTGACATGGTGAGGCAGTCCATTTATAAACACACTCCTTATCCAGTATTCCAGGGGCATATTTCCCACTAACAATGCTAGGCGCTGCAAATCTGTTAAGAATTCATCATTGGTTTACCCAGGATGAAGTTGACATCTAGCAAAGTGGTCAAAAGCAACAAAGGAATCCATACCATGCTTTTATAAGGGTGCGTTTTATTTCCTCAACATCGCCCTGTGGCTCTTTAGACAGCGGTTGTTATGTCTCTTGAGCAGGACCTTTCAGGCGCAGTGGCAGGACCCTCTCAATCCTGTCTATCTCGCACAGCTAACATGTCAACTCTAGGTATTCCAACCACTCCACTATCTGTACATCCATGGGCAAACCACTTAACTCTGGTATCAGCTGCAAATCCAATTGTCTATTTGACATACTTGATCTGTAGGGCCAAAATAGCTTGTGGCAAATTAGATTCACAGCCAGTGCTTCTATTCTTTTCAGCTATAACTCCATGCACAGATCAAGTTGAAGGACCACTTTCCAAGAGGAATGATTTTTTTTTTCTGTTAACACCGTCAAACATGCAACACTACACACAATACGTCTCTCGCTACTGCAGTCGACGTAACTGTCAGGCTGGAAAATGTCGCACTATTTATCTTATCCAGCCAATCCCTAATTTGCATATGCGAAGCACAGCTATGCACAAAATCGGTGCATGTGCACATCATTTCTACTGTCAACTTGATCCTGTGCACCACGGCTCTAAGGCGGTCCATGAGGATGTCCATACTTTTACATTACAAATATAAATGTACCAAGTTTCCAAAATAAAGTCACCCAAGTAACTTAACTTTTTCTAAAATTTTCTCAAGAAGAAAAATGAACTCTAATGAAGAAAAGAAAATTGCCAAGACAACTTTTACACAATATGACACTGAGTGATGTTTGTATAAATCAACAATATTTAATCAAAGTGCCAGTGGAATAGATGATTTTTAATTATTTGTTTAAGTAATTCTAAATTTTATTGGTCACAAAGTTTAGATTATATACACATCTTTTAATGTGGAAAAATATGTGTGATCAGAATATGAGGCTAAGCAAAAATATCAGGGAGATAATTCCGTGTTTGGATTGCAAAATTAAATTTGTTTCGGATACTAAAAAGTGAGCGATGGTACCTACCAGGACCTCGCTTGGGAAGGGAAGAAACTTGAGTCATTTGGTACACAAGGAACTACTGCAAAGACAATAATGTCAAGATTAGAAGAATTTAAGGATTAAAATTGAAATCACTGCAACACTGAAGTAGGTAAAATCAACTCCAGTACTGCAGTAAATACAGTAGTTTCCAGTGACAACATCCTGAAAGAATGAACATGATTTGTTCATAAAATATCGCGGGAAAAATTGTTAACAAACTGATAGCAACTCCCCTTGAATTTAATGAGATAATTTTTCCAGGAAATAAGGTAAAGAAAATGTTAGAGATTTTGTAAAAAAAAAACTTTAAATTTTTTGTTATACACTGCATAAAAGAAATATATTTGTTTATTATATCCCCGAAGAAAAGTTTTCATTACATGAATAAAAAAGGCACAATTTATCCGAAGAACTTAATGACATTTTATAAAACTGCTTACAATAAGAAAGCATATTTTTAAACGTATATATATTTTTTAGAATAGGATTTGAAAAAAATTATAAAAATGCAGAAAACGATTTGGGTTTGAGAGTATGCCATTTCCCGCCATATTTACAAAGGTGTTAATAGTAGTGTTAATTGCTTGCTATTTTTTTTCCGAACCAGCAAACGAATAGCTTTTTGAATCAACAAAATGCCGGGGCTTTTTGATATCGTTAACCAACCCTTAGAGATTCTGCAGAACATGTTCGGTAAGTTATTACTGTAACTAGTTGATCAAGCTGGGTTGCGTTATATTGTTATTCTTTGTCAGGTTTTTCTTTTAATCTGAATCTAATCATGCTTTTCCTTAAGGAACGATGCATATTTTAATTCATACGAAAAACAAATTAATTCCTTTAAATACATCTTTTATTTCTAACTATTCACAATTCATTCATCGGCTATATTTCGTTAGTCTTACATTCCCTAAAACATGAAGGTGTCAATTTATGGCGGATTTTCGATATATAATTTTTGGGGACTTCTAGGTCCTGTTCGTAAAAATTAGAAAAAAAAATTTCACGAACAATTTTGCTTCCCTTTCCATTCAAAAGTATTTCCTCTTTTCAGGCAATTTGTCAAATTTGAAATTTGATTTTTCAAAATTTTTAATTGAATTGGACAGTGTTAGGTGCTGTCTATTTACATTAATGCAAAGGCCAATGGTCTCTGAACACTCCACGATATCTTACACGGATTATCTGTACTTCGTTTTGATTTTCTATGCATTGCTTCTTACAGAAAGCCATAGATGCTACTACCCTTTCACGATTCTTATATATGACTCGAGTTCAAGAAGCAAAGGAGGGTGCTAACAATTGCTTAGTTCCGTCGGCATTCCCTTTAATAATTTTCACACTAAATAATTTTGTGCCAACAAAAGAAAAAAAAAGTAGGCCAAGAATTTGCGTAAAAGTAGACGAATGCATGCATTCCAGAGATTTTGATTTAAACAAAAACAGTTTTTTTTTCTAGTGCCTATCAGTTGATTTCATACAGCTTTTTTATATAAAGTTTGCGATATTTTTTTTCATTATCTGGAAAAAGACATTTGTGATCACGTATAATTTTCATGCATTAAGATTTTTAGATATTTAAAAAAAATGTGTTAACGCTTTTGTAATTGATGATAAAAACATCAGTTATGTAAACTGAAGGTTTATTATTTTTGTATGAATGTTATTACTCTTTTACAATGGCTCTTTTTGGGTTCGTTAAGAGTGCTTAATCTATGAAGTATGTTTTAGTCAAAAAGTTATTCAAGTACATTTGCAAAGTTTAGCAATGATAGTTGAGTGTAGTTACTTGGAATTAAATGTCAACAAGTTGAAAAAGATATGTGAAGAAGTGGTAGGGTATCCTCTGCAGAGGATGTAGCTTGTGTATCCTAAGCCCGGTTGATTGAGAGCCAAATGTTGCCTTTCCAAATAGTTATTGAAGAAGGCATTTTATGCCTATCAATCGGGTTGATGTTAACTAGCTAAGATCAAGTTCAGTAGAGATTAAAGACATCTTGAGAAGAGTCAATTAATTTCTTCATTGTTATATAAGAATAGCAACAAACCCTCTAGGACCTGATAGCAAGCCATCTACATGTGCTGTTAGTGGTTTTATAATTCATTGGTTTAAAATATATAAAAAAAAAAATATATTGTGTTGGAAGCAAACATTCTTATTAACCAACTTAAACATAGTGTACAGGAAGATCCAATGGCAACATTGCTGAGTATCAGGGTTATCTGGATAGTAGTATGGGACAAGACTTAAAAAAAACCCAAAGTATTTAGATTTGGTGATTTTTTTTTATCATGTTAGTGTGCACTGTGTGAATGGGTTAAGTTTCATTATTGTTGATCCAGATTTTTTTTTCACAGTTGTATTGTTTCCATAACACAGTCCATGTTATTTAGAAAAAGAAAGCCATGAAAAAAGGTGAATACTATCTTAGAATTTGCAAATGATACAGTTGAAATGTTTGGAAAGAAGTAGATGATCTACTGTACTGATTCTGGACCCTATTATGTGCCTTTAACTAAGTTTTTGTCATGGACTGGAAGGTGCAAATACATACTGTTTGTCATGAGTAGAAAAGAGAAATTAAAGTGGTAGAAGAATTATACTGACAATTTAGTCATCTAAGCAGAAAAAAAATGCTTGACTTTGTTAAAGATGCAGGAGTGAATGATGAAGATTCTTAAATATTAAACTTGCTCAATATGTGAAATATTTTTGAAATAAAAGAAAGTCGATTTTAAACCAGTGGTTAGGTTTCTCTTGGCCTCATGCTTCAATGAAACAGTTACCATGGACATAAATTAAGAACTGTAAAATTTTTCATAATGATTGATCCTGATACTTGGTGTAGTTGTTGGGCTCAATTTAGAGGAGAGTATGGATATAAGGGTGGTTTTCAGATATTGGTGTATTTTGGTCCGTCTGAGTGTTTCCTTACAGATAATGGAAAAGAATTTAGCAATGAACAGTTTAGTAATATGTTTCAGAGTATGAACATTATTGTCTAGATGACAGTGGTACAAAAACCTTGGAAAAATGGAATTAATGAAGGGCAATGTTAGTTTTAGCAAGATGATTTATCTCTAATTGAAGAGGAGAATATGTTTGAAAAGATTAAGCTGGATCTATTCAGACAGATTTCCTTATTTGCTCCAAGGAGGGTTTGTGTATATCATTTTGCGTTAAAACTACTTTCCTGTAGAGTAACAATTTCAGTAGAGCTACATCCCTTGTTCCCCTATCAATTTTAATTGAAACTCTGCAAGGTACTTAACCGTTAAAGTTATCCTTACGAAATTAGCTAATCTCTAAATGTGATAAAGTATGTGAGAGTTATACCCCCTGTACATTAGCTCTTTATAAATAAAGTTTATGCTTTTTTTATCCTATCCAGTGTTATTTACAAAAGAATAACATTTAAAATACAGATTGGATATTGTAGTCTATTTAAAGATTATTGAAGTGCACTAGAATTAAGTCTAACATAGACTTTCCACTGAAATTTTCTTAATTTAATTTTTTTATTTTTAAACTAACTCGGGTTCGAAATAAAATACAAAATGTACTACTTTACAACTGTGTTAAATAAGCAAAAACACTCAGTATGTATGAACGGAATTTAGCATTAAATAACCCATAAGCTTTGATATATGCCAAACCAAATCATGCTGCAACAGCAAAGAATAGCATTTTGGCTTTGAAAGGATTAAAAAAAATTGTCATGTTGGAAAAATGTTTTTTGTTAACTTATTTCAATGCTTCAAAACCTACTTTATTTACTCTACTGGGAGATATGAGAGAAAGAAGGAAACAGTTGTGTAAAGTCCAATATGCTGACAATTGGCTCCTATAATTAAACATTGCAAAGTAGTAAGTCAAAGCCTCCTGTAACCAAACAATTCACTTATGGGCTAATTTTTATCAGGGTTACCAGACTGACTTTTTTTTTTTTTTTTTTTTTTTAATCAAAACTTGGTTGGCATCAGAAAATGCAAAATTCATTTGGTCTTTTCCTTTGTTTATTTTTTAAAATTTATTTATTTATTTTTACATGCAAAAATTATTTGCAGGAAAATTATATATCATTTTTCAAAAAATATTTTCCTTCAAGAAAAATATTTCTTGTTATTTGCATGTGCAGTTCTTTTAGAAAACCAACCAAAAATTGTCATTTAAAACCCTTAAGTCATACTGTTATTCAAAAAATCTTGTTTATCTACAGAAAATCTGTATGTATAATTTAGTTTCTTGTGGTAAGGATAGTAATAATTTTTTGAATCGGGAACTTTTAATGTGATGTGAATATGAATAATGTATTCAAAATTGGTTGTTTTATTGTTGTTGTGTTTTTTTTTTTGTTTTTGTTTTTTTTTTTATGTATTTGATTGAAAATTTTAAACTTTGATGTTAGCAACAGTCCACTATTAGTAAACAAAAGGGTTTGGGTCAAAACCTGTAAATGAACTTTTGGGTTAATTCTCTGTCTCTTAGTAAAATGTTAAAATGACACTGCATTAAGATTAGGCAATAAAGGATATACCAAATTCTCAAGAAAATATAGAACATTCTTATCGCTCCTAGTCTTTTACTACCAACATGTAGTATTGAATTTAAAAGATCATAAGACATCTTACTCTTTGATTAAAAGTTGATTCTGTTTTCTATAAAATCTAACTACTGTTCATCTTCACAACTGTTGGGGAATTTCATCATCACTGGGTACTTTACTAGTTTTAGGCTGTATAAGACTAAATAAATACCTGTCAGTCATTTGCTTTAATATGATACACTTGTTAAAGTAGGAAATCCATATGATTTATACTTATCTAGATACATGTAGATTACTTTATTTTCTAAAGAATGGAACTCTTTAGTGCAAATTTGAGGAGATTAAATTATTATTTTAGCAATAGTATGAAATGAATGTCTATCTTTATAATAAACTGAGAAATAGTTTATTCAGTAAATTAAAAAAAAAATTTATTGCAGATCAACAAGAGAAGCTTGATTCTACAGTTGTATCAGAATACTTCAGTAAAGAATTGGAAAAAACGAACATAGTATCTCAAGTAAGTTGTCATTTTCTTTTTTTTTTTAAATTTTTTTTTTATACTTCATTTCTGATGCAGAAGCGTGGCCGTCGCAATAATACCAAGGCTTGCCGGATAAAATGTGATGTCACGTTAGTGGATCTATGAATCTCTCACTTCATGACAACGTTGAATTATAATCACCAAGTCTTTTTTTTTAATAAAGATTTTAAAACTTTTTAAAATGTAACAAGAAAGAAAAGGAATAGACATGTTTTGATTTATACTGGTTTTTATTAATTTTAATTAGAATTAAGAAAAACAATAATTAATAAAAAAAATATAAACATAAACATCACTGACTGTCGGTCGTCTTTGTAAATAAACACGGTTTTAAAGACCAAATTTTTCGTTTATTCGTCTAAATTTCAAAAACAATTTAACAAACATTGCTTAAATTTTTATATTTTAAATTTAATTTTGAAAAATCACACTCACTTTTGTTTTAATTGCAAGAATTTTAAAATCGGAATCACTCAAATATAGCAATCAAGTAACCAACAATAATATCATTGGAATTTAGGAACAAACAAGAATCAACAAAAAATAGGCAAAAATTATTAATTAAAAATATTAAAAAATGCAATAATTTAAATTCAATCAAATTAATTCAAAGTAAATAATTTCAAGTTACTGTTTTTAAAAAATCAAACTTATAAAAGTCTTTTTGTCTCAAAATTCAGTTGAATGTTAGAAGTTTTCTTTTTTTACTTAACTTCTTACAAGTAATATTATCATTTTCCTTGCTAAAATATATATCTATATATACATACATCTATATATATATATATATATATATACATACACAGGGGCCTGACTATTTTTCAGACACTTTGAAAAAAGTACTTCAAGGTGGTCACTAGTGCCAAAAACTTTTGAGATTGTAAGTACGTAGTTGAGGAGTGAAAATCCACTACGAGTGTAATCAGTTTTTTTTAGTTTGGCTTTGATGATTTTAGTTTTTTGTGATTTTTGCGAAAACTTGCGCGACACTATTTTTCGGACATGACAAAAAATCCTATTTTATTAAGAGCTATGTTCATGTATGTGTTGCTGTATGCAAATTTTCTGCTTGTACACTGTTCTGGGGCACTGGCACCCCTACTACTATGTTAACATAGGACAATCTAACAGCATAAATAGTCCGGACATTTCTTGGCAAAACAATTAAGTTTAATGTTTTTTTTAAGGCGGTGTTACGTTGTCACTTAATTTTGTGGACAAGTGAGTGTTAATTGTTTTAAAAATTGTTCTTGTTGAAAAATTGTTGTTTTGAAATTATTATTTGTTCTTGTTGACTCCCCCTCCCCGAAACAATTGTTATTTGTTTGCTGAGGGGGGGTCAAAGCTTGTTTTTGGAACTCTTCTGTTGGAAAAAAGAAAAAATAACGTTACATTCTTCACACATTCATACCGGAAACAAAAGAACTTTTTCGTCTCGCCTAGTTGCCTGATAAGCAACGATGGCAGCCGAATCTCCAATACCAGTAGCAACACCTTCACCATCTCTGTCGCTTACTGATATTTTTGACGGCATAAGTCCCCCCTCCAAACCAGAAAGCAAATGGCCAATTCTCTCTCCGGCCAGTAGTACCATTCCGCCCGCACAAAAAGTGCCATCGTTGCCGGCCTCCTGGTCGGATAAAATTAATCAGAACGCTTGTAACACAGACTTAAAAAAGATAAGGGAAAAGTACGTCAAATACTTTGACGGAAATAGGATTTTTCCTATCCCTGAACTGGTGGAGCAGGTGAAACCAAAGACAATCTCATTTGTCATTACGGATTTGAAGACGCGAAGGTTGGCCGGCATTAAGAAGGAGACCTTCGAGGATTTACTGAAAGGAGTGGGAATCCCGGCGAAATACTACTGCCGACGCAGTTTTGCCACCTGGGATGTGCTACTGCCATCCCAGGAATTAGCAGCCAAACTGGCCGGAGAGAGTATAAACTCCAAATTCTTCCGGCTCCAACCCGAATACGTGGGGAGATGAAGGATTCGTATTGCCGTGTGTAATGTCCCGATAGAGCTTAACGAGGAAGTGCTGGCGGCATATTTATGTGAATATGGCGACATAGAAAATATCACCAAGGCCAAGTCTAGCAGCAGGACAGCGCACGGTAATTACGTCTTCAACATGTGTTTGGACCGAGGGGGGGTTTGGAGCCATTCCCCACACTATCGAGTACGAGACACAAGTAATGACGGTGGTTGTGGAGGGCAGGAAGCCCCAATGCTGGAATTGTAAACAGCTGGGGCACTTTTCCAAATCCTGCCCTCAAAAGATATTGCAACCAGGCCAAACAATGGAAACTACAGCAGCAGCAGCAACTACATCGACCATAAAAACAACAGCGATAATAGTTAGCAAAAGTCCCAATGCAGAAACTGGGGACCACCCCGATAAAGATGAAGAGGGGTGGACCCAGGTACAAAGAGGGAGAAATAAAAAGAAGACTCCTGCTAAGGCAAACACAACAACCACCGTCACTACTAAGACTATTACAGCTGAAAAGCAGCAACAACAACCATCATCAGCAGCAGCAAAGACTCAATCAGCATCATCAGCAACTGCAAAACAGCAGCCAGTACATTCTGCAAAACCATCATCATCAGCATCTAAACCAAAGAAAACCAAAGACACAAATCAAACAGAAAGCATGGAAGTCGCAGTTAATTTAAAGAGACGTAAGGACAGTGGGGACTCGCAGAAAGACGGGGGCGAGAAAAAACACATCAAAGACAACAAAGTGCATCCCCAAACACCATCCCAGTCTCAACCAAAGGGGGAGGAAAACACTAAACCCGAAAGACCAGCTCAATTAATCCCGCTCCCACAACAATCCAAAAATACCCCCACTGACGACTTCCCACTCTCCCCAAAATCACCTTCACTATCACCCATCACTACACCTAAACTGATCACACGGTCCCATTCGGTGACCAGAAAAACAACCTCTCCACCATCAGCAACAAAACAGCACTCGCAGTCGGCGTCAACTGAGGTGCGACGGACGACAAACTCTTTTTACTTTTGTGAGGACATATTGGAGCCCCAGCATCTGGACCACGTCCTCAAAAAAGCCCTGAAGCCCCTGTTGGCCCTTAAGATAATTGACAATCGCGGACATTACCAATCCGTATAATTTTAAAAATGCACCAATGTTGACCACATTCGTCCTTGCGACTGGTAACCGAACTAAGGAGCTTTGGCTTTTTATTGAGGAAGCCAGTCGGGCGGACGTAATGTTGGCCGACACTACGAATGCTATGCTGCGGAAAATGTTACCTTACTGTGCGGGCAGGGTCCCGATTTTGGTTTACCCGTCCTTCTATAGGTCACTAAAATTGAGGTACCCCATGGATGTCAAGGGAATCACCAGAGACGACCGAGTGAGCACTGAGCTCGGTGCCGGATACCTGCGTCAGGCCGTCGGCATCCTTACTCCCGTAGTCGACAGTGAGTAAGGTAAGTGGGATTGTTGGCTCTTAACCTTGCTACGTTGAATGTGAGGGGATTGAGGGATTCAAGCAAGTGTGCGCGCTTGCTTGGTGAACTCAAAACCCTCGGTGTAGATGTTGCTGCAGTGCAAGAAACTCACTTCACTTGCGGTGCGGACTTTCGTGTGCTGGAGAAAGATTTTAATGTTTTTTCAGCATATGGCAGTCATGCCAGCGCTGGGGTTTCCTTGCTAGTTGGATGCAGCCTTGATGCCGATGTTGACGTTGTTTTTGTAGGTGACGGGGGCCGACTGGTTGTGGCCGATGTTGCCGTGAAAAGTTTCAAGTTTCGTCTGGTTGCGGTTTATGCGCCCAGTTTCGCTGCGGAGAGGGTTTCCTTTTTTCGTCGGTTGGCGCCGTTCCTGGACGATTCGAAGCGGCTAGTCTTAATGGGTGATTGGAATGCGATCCTTGATCCCAAGATAGATAAGGTCGGGTGGGGAGCTAGTAGATGGGGAAGGTGTGACAGCAGCCTTGCCGGCCTCATGACTTGTCATGACTTGGTCGACAGGTTTCGTCTGGATCACCCAGGGCAGGAGATGTGGACGTGGTTAGAAAGCTCGCCCTTTGCCAAAGTGGGTACCTACTTGGACAGAGTGTTAGTTAGAAGAGCTGACATCGATTTTGTTAGTCGTCCCACGTTCCACTTGATAGCGTGGACTGACCATAAATTTGTTAGTGTCAGTCTACGGTTAGCTAACAGGCCTAGTTCAATACCTCCTTACTGGAGATACGGGACTTCCGGGACCGGCTGGAATCCCTAATCAAGCGGGCGTTAGTGGGGGGGGGTTACCGGGAATAGGTGGTGGGGATCTCTTAAGCATAGGATTAGAGATTTCGCTACCAAGTACAGTCAACAGCTCAATTTAGATAGGGCCAAGGAAGCGAAATCTATAGATGATAGACTTTCCTGGGCGGTGGCTGGGGCGGGGGACTCCCTAAACGTAGAGCTAGCTAGATGGGACCTTGAGCGCGAGAGTAGCGAGCGCTACAAGGGCTACGTAGTTAGATCTAGGTTAAAGAGAGTTCTCAACGAAGCTGTGAAGACGAACGCAACTGCGCGTGAAGAAGATGTGCGAAGGTTCCCCGATTGGTATATCGTTTCTGTCAAGGCCCCGGACGGGCGACTGCTGCGTTCGAGTCGTGAGATGCGTGATGCCTTTCGGGCGCACTTTCGGGATCGCTTTGCCCGCTGCACTGATCTCCCGATCCGGGAGTTTTGTAGCTATCTTGCCGACTTCCCCCGCCTTGGGGCGGCGGAAGCGGCTGGCTGCGAGGGTGTGGTTACTGAATGCGAAGTCCGTGACGCGTTGAAGCAGGTCGGCCTCAACAAGTCGCCGGGACTGGATGGTTTGCCCTACGAAGTGTACTTGAGGATGTCGCACATGTTTGTGCCTATTCTGACGGATATGTTCAACCATTGGTTCGCCCAGGGAGCCATCCCTGGTAGCGTTACCAAGGGCGTGATCACATTGCTGAAGAAAGGTGGCAGGCATATTTGGGAGGGCTTAGATGATTACAGGCCCATAACTCTGCTTAACACAGAGTTAAAGATTTTGGCCCGGGTCTTAGCGAATCGTTTACAGCTTGTCATCAGTGATCTGATCGGCCCCGAGCAGACCTTTGCTGTGAAGGAAAGATCGATCCAGGACAACCTGCACTTGATTCGTGAGGTCCTAGAGGGGATAGAAGACGGCACCGAGGCCGCGCTGATCAGTTTAGATCAGTCCAAGGCCTTCGATAGGGTTGACCATCGGTTCTTGGCGACTGTTTTGGAGACTGCCGGATTCCAACCGGAGTTCCGCAGATGGATTAGCATGATGTACCACAACTCTCAGGCAGTGGTGCAGGTGAACAGAAGGCGTTCGGAGGTTTTCGCGATCGAGTGTTCGGTCTGGCAGGGCTGCCCCTTGTCTCCTCTTCTCTATGTCCTAGCTTTGGAGCCCCTGCTGGCCCTCTTTCGGCAAGGGTTTCCGCATTCGCTAATGATATCACAGTGTTTGTATCCCGCTGTCTGGATATAAAGGCTGTGAAGAAGGCGGTTAGCGAGTACGAGCGGATTGCAGGGGCCAAGGTCAACTTTGACAAAAGCGAAGGTTTAGGGCTCGGTGCTTGGAGGGGTAGCGATACTCTTCCAGGGCCCTTCCGCTGGAGTGACGGACCCGTCTGCATCCTCGGGGTGTGGTTCGGACCCGACCTCCAACTGGAGCGAAATTGGTCGGAAGTACAAGCTAAGGTGAATGCTCAGGTGGGAATCTGGCTTTCAAGGAGGTTGCCCTTCAAGGGTAGGGCAGAGGCGTGCGCCGTGTACGTCTTCCCCCTGATTCTTTACCGATTGGCTGTACTTCCTCTGCCTAAGGCACGTCGGTTGGCACTGCAACAATCCCTTTCCAGATTGCTCTGGGGAGGTGCAAGGCCGATGGTCCGTAGGCAGGTCTGTATCCAACGTGCGCGCAACGGGGGTCTAGGTATGCCTGATCTGGAGAGCCACTGGCTTGCTGAAAGACTTGCATACTTGGGCAGAGTCTTGACGGGGACTGCAGTGTGGAGGCTGAAGGCGAGTCGGACTTTTCCTCGCCTCCAGTCAGACTCAAAGGCTGAAGGTCGACGTAAGCCTTTGGGCGAAACACTGTTTGTCTACGAGTGCCGAACGGCCCTTCATAACCTTCTTGGGTCCAGTGACCTTTCACGGCCTTGAAAAGAGCTATATCGGGAGCTAGTGGTGGGTTCCGCTTCTGATCCTCTCAGCGAGCGGCACGGCTGGACGACTGAGGAGATCCGCTCTCATTGGAATTGGGTGCCAGGATCGAGCTTCTTGAACAACTCTGAGTTCTCGCTCACCTGGTGACTTGTGCGAAATGCGTTACCCCTTGTCGGCTTGAACTACAAAGCGGGCCTGGCAGACATGCCCGATTGCGCTCGCTGCGCCAGTGGCTTGGAAGAAACGGCTGAGCATGCCTTCTACTACTGCGAGCGAGTCCATCCATTTTAGGATCATGTCGGCGAGTGGACGGACGCATCAAGCCCAAACAGCTCGTGCTGCTCGACGTTGGTTACGTTGTGGACAACGTTCTTCCTCCGTTTCAGGGTGAGAAGCGTGTGGTGTTTCTCGCGATCCTGGCTGTAGCTAGAATGGTGGTGTGGACGACGCGAAACAAGGGATTTTATGACGATGCAAACTTTTCTCATCGGGATCTGGTTTTGTATTTTCGGCATCAGCTGAGGGTCAAAATCAGATGCGAAAGAAAACGCTTGGATCGCATAAAATTCAGCAAAAGGTGGGTGAATGCAGCGAGCCTGGTCGTACGAAAGGGGGCAATGTTGGAGTCATCCTTCTCTCCTCTGCCGACTCATGGCGTCTACGGTACGGGTCCTTAGGGACCCCACCCCTGGTGAGTAGAACTGTTCCCCTTTTCTCCTTTGGTACCCAGGTACCTAGTTAGCAGTATGTTGTGTGTCATTGTCCCTGTCATCTAGTTGCTAGTTCTCAAGATCTTCCCCATCCCCATTATTTTTTGTACCTCAGCCCGTGTCCCAGTCCACGTCTACTGAAGATCTTGAACACTCATATGTATATATAAAAATCATATCACCCGCTTGTATTAACCCATTCCGCGCCCCTCCCGTTATTTCTTTTACCCGTGTAGATTAGGATCCCGGTCCCACCTAGGGTAGGTCCGGCTTGTTTTCGGCCCCTTTCGCCCCAGAAAACAGTCAGCCTCCGATTTTAGAGACGGGGAGATGGGAGGGTAACCAAATGGGGATTTTTTTCCTTGTTTTTCGTTTATTTTGGGGTTTTTTCTCCCATTTCCATCACAAGCATTGTATATAAATCATGAATAAAAATCATCCCATCATTTTTCGGGTTTTAAGTAGGATTTTTCATAGAGTACATGTGGTATTTTGGTGATTGCTGCGCATATGGCGACGGATGAATGGTTATATATTGTATTGTTGAATGGGTCGGCGAATGTGGCTAGCTAGGTCCCGTAGAACATATAGAAAAGCATGACCGCTCCTTTCCCCTCCCCCCAAAAACTTGAGGCCTTGTGCCTACCATTTATTTTAAAATGGAAATAAAACAATTAAGTTTAATGAGGTAAAATGCATTCAAAAGAAGTCGTTTGTTTGGCACGGAAGAAGCGGGAAGATGGCCTTAGCATCAGAAGGATCTCCATGGATTTGAAGCTGTCGAAATCAACAGTCGAATACATGCTGAAGACAAACTCCGAGTGGAAAAAGAAGAGAGGGCAGAAAAGATCAATTGGTAAGAGGACTGAAAGGAGAATGAAGAGGACTGTGACACGGCTTTTGACATCTGGAGAAAAAGTTACTGCAAGAAAAGTGAAGGAGAAATGTGAATTGGATGTAAACGTCTGAACAGTACAAAGAACGCTGCATAGGATTGGTCTGAAGTATGCAAAGGCTAAGAAAAAAATTACACTAACAAAGAAACACAAAGGAGCAAGACTGGAGTGTGCTAAAAGGTGGTTAACAAAGCATGTTTACTTTAAGAAGGTTATATTTACTGATGAGAAGCGTTTCTAGTTTGATGGGCTCGATGGATGGTGTACTTGGTCGAGAAGGGGTGAGCCTGTTGTACTGAACAAACGACAGATGGGAGGAGGAGGAGTTATGGTTTGGGGTATGATCTTTGCTAATGGAAATATATGGTTGGAGTGGCTGAAAGGACGACAGAACAGCGAAAGCTACGAACAGTTGCTGGACGAGAAAGCCCTACCAAGGATAAGAAGAGAGATGGGGAATGATTTCGTTCTACAGCAAGACAATTGCAGCATCCATGTGTCAAAACTCATGAAAGAATGGGATGGCTAAAGTGAATATGACTACTTTGGAATGGCCTGCAAAAAGCCCAGATCTAAATTTTATAGAAAATGTTTGGGAAATGCTTGCTATGATGTATCTGAAATAACGAAAGACGCTCAAATATGGGAATGAATACTAGGATCCAAAAAAACAACAAATAGAAACACGTAGAGATGTTATTGTGCATATGTTTGATCATTATGAAGAGAGATTGATAAAAGTTATTGAGAAGAAAGGTGATATTACAGACTATTAATAGTTTTTCAACGATGTCCGAAAAAT
>CAUZXS010003710.1:0-2500 GCA_963585895.1 Sepioteuthis lessoniana
TTTTAATTTAGAAGGCCGTAGTACAACTGCTACCGCGTGTGCCTTCTATGTAGGCAATGCGTGTGTCGTATTATCGGCAATGTATACACAAACACACCTACATGCAGACAGATAGATTGACAACTATAAACTGAGTTGTCAAACGAATTTACATACGCACACACACACACGCACGCACACACACACACACACACTTATATATATATATATATATATATATATATAGAGAGAGAGAGAGAGAGAGAGAGAGAGAGAGAGAGAGAGAGATTATCGAAGAGAGTTGATTAGACACCAACTCAATACAAAAGAGACATGCACACTGATGCGGCTTGAGATAGACACCTCGATAAAAATTGACGAACCTAATCCTAGTGTGGAACAAGGCAAGAAGTATGAGGAACCTATTGGGTAAGGGATCTCATCGACAATGGTTTACTTGGCTATCTAACTGGACATTCATTACACTACGCAAGTCACTCAGCAACAGATATATGAATACGAATAGAGACAGAACGATAGATAGATATAAAAATACAGATAGATAGATAGATAGATATAAAAATACAGATAGATAGATAGATAGATAGATCATATTTTGAATATTTATTTCGATTATTTCTTCGGCATCTATGATATACACTCATACTTATGATATACGAAAAACAAGAATATTCCTTTTTAATTCAGTACTTCTTGTTTGGTAAGTGTGTACAGGAAAGAGATAGATAGATAGATAGATAGATAGATATGAACAAACAAAGAAACATGTATATAATGTTGTACACCTAAACAAATATATATATATATTCTCATTGACAATATCAATATATGCAGGGAGATAGACGACTATAAACGGGGTTTAGCCTATATATATATATATATATATATATATATATATATATATATATGTGTGTGTGTGTGTGTGTGTGTGTGTGTGTGTGTGTGTGTGTGTGTGTGTGTGTGTTACGTTAATAAAGATCTATCTAAGGAATTGATGTTTATATAAGCAGATAGACAATTGTAAATTGAGTTTAACCAACGTATATATATATATATATATATATATATATATATATATATATATATACGTGTGTGTGTGTGTGCAACCTATATTATGATAATAAAAATGTATTTGATGAATAGGTATCTAATATGAACATACACTCACACATAAACTACTTATATTACAATAATAAAGATGTATCTAATAAATAAATACCTATGTAGATAGACAACTTTAAAGAGATTTTATATATATATATATATATATATATATATATATATATATATATATATATATATATATATATATATATACAAACACACACTCACAGACTACTAACAATACGATGACAAAGAGATAGATACTACGTCAACAAAATAGATCTTATTCCAACTATCCCCATCAATTTCTTCTTTAATGTTTATAAGCTGGTCATCCTAGCTTTTTATAAAGAGAAGACTATTTCATTACAGTATTTTTCTTTCTTTCATGGTTTAATAGCACATCAACCTTCGTGGGTTATTTGATGCCAAAGCTATCCTTGCAGAATAACAATAGGTGTACAATTTAACCCCTTGCTGGGGGGGATTAGGGGGGTCAATACTTTTGCCAAGGGTATGATTCCAAAATTGAACGTAACAGTGCTACTGGCGTTCGTTTACTTTGCAGCCACAATCTAGCACTTTAGCCATTACGCCTCCACGAAGACTCTCCATTCCCCAGTACTTTTCGTTTTGATGGGAAGTGTGTAATGTAAATCGAAGCCATGAAAGAGTGAGATCTGAGGGGTTATCCGACCATGTTGGTGGTTGTAGCTTTTCTCCACTCTATTTATGTGCAAAATATTTCAGGACTATTATTCAAGTCTAATGATGAGTGTTAAGTGATAAAAGATAGATGGAGAAGAAGAAACAAGAGAGGGTAATCTTTGGAGTTCCTCATCAGTGTCTAATGTAAATCGAAGCCATGAAAGAGTGAGATCTGAGGGGTTATCCGACCATGTTGGTGGTTGTAGCTTTTCTCCACTCTATTTATGTGCAAAATATTTCAGGACTATTATTCAAGGCTAATGATGAGTTTTAAGTGATAAAAGATAGATGGAGAAGAAGAAACAAGAGAGGGTAATCTTTGGAGTTCCTCATCAGTGTCTACTTTGAACATCAGTATCTCCGACAGAAATCTCGCGAATTTCACGATTGAACAGAAGCCGTTGGTGACTAGCAGAAACGGTTTTCAATTGTTGTTGACGTATTCTCTTTCACATGGTGTTACGGTTAAGGAGCTATGAAAACAAACCATTACCATTCATTTTGGTTCTCACACTATGCTCCGTAATTCTGGCTCTGTATCACATCTAAGCCTAGCTAAGTAAAAGACTATATATATATATATATATATATAGTAAACAAATGAAAATGAACTATCGTTTAAGCAACCTATTTTGATAAATCAAAAATATTTTAAATGATATAAACGAAAATTAATTTATTTTTATAA
>CAUZXS010003710.1:5000-10000 GCA_963585895.1 Sepioteuthis lessoniana
CAATGCTGTAAACTAGATGGTTTCGATTCTTCTTCAGATTTACAATTTCGCCACTCCCTTTCCTTGGAGACTGTTCCTAGTGTGATAATTATCATTAGTATCATCACTGCCTTCCCGTTTCACAGATCATTCCGGGTCCGAGTGAACCCTTGACTGCATGGAAATAAATTACTAACATTAGATTGAAGTACTAGTGTTAGATTGTAATACTTGGAACTATTTTAACTGTGTGCAAACAGATGAGATCTGGCTTGTTTAAAAATGTTGAACTACAAAATATGCACTTACAATTCTTACATATTTGATATATGTACATAAACAAGATTTGGCATGAAATAACCCATAAGAGGTTTATATGCCATAAAAACCAACCAACCAACAAACCAACCGAGTGAACATAAGAGTATTGGTAATGTAGAAGTAACAACTCGAGGCGTAAACCCACTTTATTATCGTTATTACAGCAGTCCATGATGATATTAATATTTAGGAATGAGTGAACGATTAAAAATTATTAAAAATTATTATTGTTATTATTATTTACTTGAGAGTTTTTCACATCAGCGTTAGTTGATGGTTTCTCACGGGAGTTTGAGTGACAGCAAGTCTCCTAAAGTCTCCAGGACTCTTCTCAGTATTCTGGCCGATCTCAATAATGTTGTAGTTTGGACACTCTCCACCCATCCCGTTAATTCCAAGTCCTCCAATCCTTGTACCAATCCTTTGATGACGTTATTGAGCGACCCGACAACTATTGGTATCACCGTCACTTTCATGTTCCATAGTTTTTTCAGTTCTCGAGCAAGGTTCAGGTACTTATTATAATTTACTCCTTGAGAGTTTTTCATATCAGTGTTAGCTGATGATCTTCCCCTGAAGTTTAAGTGACAGCAAGTTTCCTCAAGTCTCCTGGACACTTCTCAGTATTTTGACCGATCTCAACAATATTGTAGTTTGGACAATCTCCACCCGTCCCGTTATATCTAAGTCCTTTGGTGACGGTACCAAGAGAACCAATTACAATTGGTATCATCCTCCCTTTCATGTTCCAAAGTTTTTTCGATTCCCTTGCAAGGTCCAGGTACTTATCCCATTTTTCATATTCTTTCAATTTTACTCTGTGGTCAGCTGGAACAGCCAAGTCCACAATTCAGCAAGTTCTCTCTTTTTTGTTGATTATTATAAGGTCTGGTCGTCTGGCCGAAATTAGATGATCCGTTTGTATCTCAAAATTATTATTATTATTTTCATTATTATTGGGAGATTTTGCTATTTGATTGAGTCGTTTCAAGGATCTAAAATTATGATTTTGTGAGTTACATCAAGGTGTTATTTATTTATCTACCAACACGTGATGTTTTTCTATGCAATGTGCGTTCGATCTTTCTGCATGTGTTCATTTATTACAATGTAGAATTTTTCATCAATAGACCCAGTGTTTAATTAGAACACACATTTGTTCCAGCTATATAGACATATATATATATAACAGGAACGAATGTATATATATATATATATATATATATAAAAACAGGAACAAATGTATATATATATATATATATATATATATATGACAGGAACAAATGTGTGTGTATATATATATATATATATATATATATATATAACAAGAACAAATGTGCTTATATATATATATATATATATATATATATATATATATATAAGCACATTTGTTCCTGTTATATATATATATATATATATATATATATATATATATATATAAGTTGTGCGGCAAGCCACTCTTACATTTTTCATCTTAACCATGGCTGATCCTAATGTTAAGAAACACGCTAAAAAGGCAACCCACTCAATATATATATATATATATATATATATATATATATATATATATATGTATTATTATTATTATTATTATTATTATTATTATTATTATTATTTTACTCCTTGAGACTTTTTCACAGCAGCGTTAGTTGATGGTCGTTCATTGAAGTTTGAGTGACATCAAGTTTCCACAAATCTCCAGGACTCTTCTCAGTATTCTGGCCGATCTCAATAATGCAGTAGTTTGGTCTCCACTCATCCTTTTATTTCCAAGTCCTCCAGTCCCTTTATTAATCATTCTGTGACTGTACCAAGAGCATCAATTACAGTTGGTATATACTTCACTTTCATGTTCCAGTTTTTCCAGTTCCCTAGCAAGGTCCTTCTTTTCATTTTCTTTCAATTTTACTCTATGGTCAGCTGAGACAGTAAGGTCCACAATTCTGCAAGTATCTTTTGTTGTTGTTGTTGTTGTTGATTATTATAAGGTTTGGTCGTCTGGCCGAGGCGAGTTTTTTCTACCAGTCATAAGAGGTGAGTTTTCTCAGAAGTGTAAATGAAAGCAAGTCTACTCATGTCACCAGGACTTCTCTAAGTATCCAAACTGATCTTAAAAGTTCTTTAAACTTGATTGTCTCCATTCTTCCATTGATCTCCAGTCCTCTCGAGTCTCCTTTTAAAGACCTTAGAGACTGTTCCAAGTGCACCAACTACAATTGGTATCACCGTTACCTTCATGCTTTTTCTACTCTCTGTCAAGACCTAAGTATCTTTTCGATTTTTTGTCTTTTTTGGGGTTTGTTTTTTTTGTTTTGTTTTTTTTTTTAGTTTTTTTTGTTTTGTTTTTTCATTATGCGGTCCACTGGAACGGCAAATTCCCCCTGTGGACAAGTTTTCTTTCTACTTAGTCTGATCGAAATTAGGGGATCAGTTTGTATCTCAAAATTCCATAGAATTTTATGCATTTCATTTTTAGAAAAAGATTCCGGTTTTTACATTTACCATTTGTCAGTATGATCAAGTCTTAATCTCTTGCACAATTCCTTTGTGGAACACCTTTCCCACCCAATCAGGCATTATCCTGTACTCCTTTTGATTTCTATTTCCACATAACCTCCACTTGCCATTCTTTTAAGTTTTATCAATTCTGTTTTAACATCATTGGTCCTTATCGCATTATTTTTGTGCTGCGATTAAAAGAGATTCAGTTTCTCTCTTGGGGTTTTCCCTGAGCCATATCTAGATCTTCTTGTTTCTTCCCGTTCCGTTTTTTTTTAATATTTTTCAATTTGCCCCTAATTGCCAAAGCTGTTAGTGACAGCTGCAGTTAGTCTATCTTTCCTTTTTAATGGTATTTCTCGAGTTCTAGAATTGTTGCTCTTCTAGAATTGTTGCAATCCTGCATGCTGGCGAGTCCTCTTCTTCCCTCTTTTCTTGACACATATAGTCTATGTCATTTCGGGTGTAAGACTTTGTGTATTATCTTTGATTTCTGTGACCTTTGGTCAATTTGTCTGGGTTCCTTCCTTGTCCATTTTAAGAATTGTCTTGTGTATCTTACAAGAGGGACATACCTAAGAGTTGATTCCACTGATAAGATTTCCACTACAGAGCTTGGTTTTGAAAAGTATTCTCGTTCTTTTGCAGTATTGTTTCTAACCTTTTCTTTTAATTTCTTTTTGTTTGAATATTTCCAAATACTTGAAATTTTCTTTTTCTCCAAAAGTTCTGATGTGTTCCTGATTTGGAATTTCGATTCTTTCCGTTGTCTCTCTTTTCCTCTTTTTTCATTATGAGCTTGGCACACTTTTCAGTGCCAAATTCCATTCCTATATCTTGGCGGTATATTCTTATAGTATATATCTTGGTTTTTAGTTCTTTTTCATTCTTAGCAAATATCTTGATATCATCCTTGTAAAAGTAAGTAAAATTGGCGACCGTAATCAAGGGCGACGAGAAGGCTCCCTTTTCAATAGCTACTACACCGAGGTGTAGGGGAGGGCGCTACTCCTTTCCCTGGATTGCTCCACTTTACCCATGATACGTATCTTATAGTGCTGAGTATTAAGCAAGGAGCTATCAAGTACCATTTTTTTAAGTCTTCGGTATGACGTGACCTGGGATTGAACCCAAGTCTCCCGGACCATTGGCGAACACTCTAACCACTGGGCCAATGAGTTGGTCATCCTAGTACATTTAATATAAAATTGAAATAAAAATAATAATGACATTTTTTAAAATTAAATTCTTTTAACTTAAATTGAATTCTTTCAACTACACACGTGGTCGTTATTTTTTTTTTTTTTAGTTTTATTTTTAATTCTTAATTTTTTAAGGGTTTTAAAAAATCTAAATCAACAGAAAATACGTTACGTTTTTAATAAATAAATAAATAAATAAAAATTTAAAAATTTTCAAACTCTATTTACATCTCTTTCATTTACAAATGATAATAAAACACTTAGAACTTTCTTACATTTTCGTTTAATTTTTTTAACTTGAAAGACGTTAACATTACATACTAAAATATATATATATATATATATATATATATATATATATATGTATGTGTGTATGTGTGTGTGTCAAATTTTGTACATATATATATATAGAGAGAGAGAGAGAGAGAGGGAGAGAGGTGCTGATGGTGTAATGGTTACTGTTGTAGGAAATGGACATGATGACCCGAGTTCAAATCCTGGACGAAACCGTTTACATTTTTCACGTTGTGCTAATACCTTTGGGAAAGGAATGAATCCAATTATTCTCCCTCCAACAATCGGTAAATTGTAAGGCAGACTGGGCTCTTTAACCTTAGTAAATTAAAACCTGTTAAATTCCCCCAGTGGAAAAAATTAACTTGTGTTGCATCCTGCTTGTACGGAGAGGTTATATATATATATATATATATATATATGAGATACGGATAAATATATGTAACCTATACATATATGTATGTGAATACAAACATTACTTATGACAATTAAAAGGTTCTTGCAACCTAACGCCCACTCACTCTCTCTCTCTCTCTCTCTCTCTCTCTCTCTCTCTCTCTCTCCCCAATATAAATATATATATATATGTAGGATAAAACTCAGGATTTTAAAAAGATTTAGACATGCTAAGTGAATATAATTCTTATAAACACTGACCAGAGCTACTTGTTTTTTGTTTGATTTTTGTTTTTTTTTTGTTTTTTT